>JANIJG010018846.1:18350-67310 GCA_024611175.1 Megaceryle torquata
TGCTTTATAATACTCTTCACATAAGTTTGTCACAAGTATATGAGAAGAGTTTTGAGGATTTTTTTTGTGTGTGTGTATATTTATATATATTAATTTTTTTAACCTCCTAAGACTAGTACAACTATCTTGAGAATGGCTACTGCATCTAGAACTCAGAATTGTATTTCACTGAGATAAATGGAAAGGTTCATGTTGAATTCATTGGACGCTCTTACAGCCTATTTGAGAAGTAAAGCACTGACTTATTTTGAGCAGGAGCATCAAAATCTGGTTCTTGGTCTGTAATCTCTTCAGAGGAAGAAACTCTGTCTCTCTGTCCTTATGTATAAACTGTATTATTTTATATCACAGCGTATGCAGTACTTAGTACTTCTGTTCCATGTATGCAAGGAAAGGAAATAAAACCCTGCAGCACCAAATTAGACAAGCTGTTTCTCAATGAGCTGATATGTCTTTACATGACCCAGCAAAATGTCTTGAATGGGTCCCAAAAGTTGTATCACCCAGTTCCTGAGTTAACATGTTCATAAGCTCCATGATGAGATGGCTCTTATTTATGACACAGAGACATTTTACTGGTACAGCTCTGTAATGCTCCATTACAGGCATCTCCTTGCATGCTGGTAAAATGAATGGTCCTCCCAAATCACCTTTTTGGCACAACTGAAAACATTCCACTCTTTTTCTAGTTACTGGCTTCATGCCTTCACTGATCTTCAACATTAACTTTCTTCCTTTATATGCTTTTTAAAATGTAATTTGTTTTTAAGGGAATGCAGTTTTATTTTGGATTTGTGAAGAAGCTGAGTACTGATGGAAATAATAATCAATAGGTACCTGAAGCTGCTCAGGACTAGTCCAAACTCCAGTGAAATCCATTTAAGCTTTTTCACTTTATTTAAAATAGAGTCTGATTAAAAAAAAACCCCTTCCTTTGTTCTATTGTCTACATATTGCATAACTTAGAAATCTATATTTTGTTATTGTGTGCTGTGCTACCAAAGAGAATCTGTGTCCTAGATCTATAGCAGCTTACTACTTTGTGTTTGTTTGCCATCTTATGCTCATTTATTCTCTTTGAAATGAAAATTACAGAGCAACTTCTCATAGTTTATGCCTTTTATTGACCTTGGTCTTATTAGAAGTTCCTTTGAAAGACATTTGTATCTCAGAGATTATAATCATTTATTAACATTCTGTAGCAATTTAGTTATGCTAGTTGAAAGAAAAAAGAGTAGAAGGATTTGAGGTAGGCCAGAAATGAAAATTATAAACTACACTTGATTTTCTCATAGGTTTGGTTTGGTTTTTTTTCATAGCAGCTAGGTTTATCACCCTGATTATGAAGTAGTTACACACAACTATTTTTAATTGTAGGTGACTTTTCTTAACAGTGATAACAATTATACAGAAAGTGAGACTTTGGAAACAAGCTTTGTTTGTAAAGAAATAAATTATCCAAGTAGATTAAGGAACTGTGGTTTTCTTTTGGATGTGAACATAAAATAGAACTTTACATACATCTTATGCAAAGAAACTGCCCATCTCATTCTAAACAACTTTCCCAGTACTACATAATAGTAATGTATAAGGGCTTTCACTTGCCTGGTTTTAAGACAAAATGTAAAAGCCGAGAACATGTATCATTCCCTCACTGTACAAATTAGTTCACTACCTTCCATTTTTTCCCTTGTTCCTGCATTCCAAGGAATCCCTCAGTGACAGATAAATGTGTCAGTGATAAAGGGATGTGGACACTTCTCACTGTTCTGATGTCGTGTAGATATCATAGGGAAGGATGAGAGCTCAGGCACAGCACTTCTTAGGAATTACCCTAGAGCAGTGAGCAATACCCTGACCAAAGCCTTCATCCAGTCCCAGAATCAGGAGGCTGTACAGCACGTGGCCTGTCTCTGTACCTGTCTCATGGCCACGCTGACAGGGTCTGCAAGCAGATTCTAGAGCTATGTCCACAAAGCAAAGTGCAGGTGTGACTGTGTTGCTTACCCCGGCTGACATACGTACTGCCTCATGTAGCATTGCTGTCTTAGCTAAAAGTGGTGTGGATTTTAGCATAGACTGGCAGAGTATTACTTTCCTTGAAAACTCTGACATGTGCTTCATGTGCTTTATGCTGCTGTTCTCTTGCTTCTATTATTATATATGCTAGCTGGTATGACCATTCCACCCTATACTGCAGTCTCTCCCTATCTTACTCTGTAGAGTTCCTTCTCGTGTACATCTGCAGTCTTTTATATGTTGAAAATTATTCACACAAAGCAGCATTCACATAGCAAATCCCTCGGCTGCATGGCTGGTTTCCCTGTTTTACTGCCTATGTGGACAGCTGCAGGGAATGCAACATCTGGGCAGTTCAACAGGTTATTTCTATAGAGGGTACATTTTACCACCCATCTTTTCCAAGGTCGAATACAATCAGACTAGGACTGATAGGTTTTACCTTCTGAGTACGTTTGAAGAGGTTATCTTAACTAACTTCTAGGAATCTTCGATTTGTGTATTTTTCCCATAAGACAGACAAGTCTGTTAAGTGTTAGAAGGTTACATTTGTAGTAATCAAAGAAAATCACAGGCTTTGGTTGGATTAGACAGCGGGAGGTTTCAAATCAGCCAGGAAATCACAAAGTAAGCTGAAAAGGAGTTTGCCAAGCATTTTTGATTCATTCTGGGCATCACATAGCAACAGTTTCCATAACTGTCAGCATTTTCAAAGGAGCAATGTCATTATTTCAGCCACAATAACATTCTGAAATTCAAGAGGCTATTAACAATACAGAGAGAATAAACACCAGCCCTTTCCTCCCTACATGAAGAAGCCTCCATTTGCCACCTACGCACATTTTTCAGATAGCATCTAACAGAGGCTTTCAGCATAAAACATTTCACTGTCAGATTATTAATTTCATATTTATATTAAAACTCTTAGGACTACCTGTCATATTCAAAGACATTAGATACAGAGTATTTTGAGGAGAAGCTTCAACTTAGATTACTATTGTTTATATTAATAACTTGCCCTGCTGCTCTATTGCATACAAAAAGAACAACAGTAGATATTTGCCAAATAGGAGCTGAATTTATCAGGGAATAAGTAAAAAATAGCATATATTCAGTTATTTTCTGTGTTACCCTCTTCGTTTCATAGACTGTTTATTGCTTTGAAGGAAAAAAAGGAAGCCTCAACAAATTGCTTAGGAAAAGTAATTTTTGCTATTTTAGAATCTGCAGGTGATGTGTTTAAGCCAGGGTGTGAAGAAATTGGTAAAGGAGATTCTCAGTCTTAAGTAATAGCAAACTTTTAGGCATAGATATTACTATAACTACTTAACTACATTAACTACTATATCAGTAGTTAAAATAATACTTCTTGCAGATGTAAGCTATGATAAAGCTTTCTAGTGAGCAAGTGATGCAGAGAGTCAACATCATGGTAATGATATATCAAAATTAATCTTTTGTTTAGATCCAGCTAACATAGAGCAATATAATTATGCCCAGAAAAGGAAACTCTAGAACTGTCAACAGAATGAAGTTCCAATCAGTGACATTTCTCCTTGTCACTTTAATGGTGTTCCAGGATCATGAGAACATGGAGGGGCAGCGAGATTCCAGAAGGACATAGAATCCAGTTCTTGGGATCTTGGCTAGAAAGTATCTGCAAAATACAGCCCTACTTCCCCTCACTCCTGTTTTTTTAGCAGGTCTTTAAAATCTGGCTATATATCCACTTCTGCTTGCCACGAACTCACATGCAGTTTGATACCATGTAGAGCACTTGCGCTCCGCTGGGTATGTAAGTGTAGAAGTGTTCAAGTAGCCACTTATGTTGAATTAAAAAAAAAAAAAAAAAAAGCCATTTAAGTACATAGTGGAACCTATAATGTTGATCAAATAGAAATTACTGGTAAATATTGCTATGGCTTCTTTCTGTACTGCTAAAACATTGTGGGTTTTCTCTCTGTTCCTTAGCACTCCTAGTTACAACTATGCTCCAAACCCAGACAAGCACTGGATAATGAGGTATACAGGTCCTATGAAACCTATACACATGGAGTTCACTAACATGCTACAGAGAAAGCGCCTTCAAACACTCATGTCTGTGGATGACTCTATGGAGATGGTAAGATCACTAGTTACATTTCTATGGCTAAACAAGTGCTTGTTTCTTGAGCTGAGCACCAAGCTGTGCTGTATTTGAAGATAAGGGGGAAGGAAAGAAGAGGAGGACTGCATAAGTTTTTTACTAGTGTGTAATTCTCTGAGGATTTCCTCTGTCTATTCAGTGTGTAAGGAACCTCATCTCCTAAAGACAGGTACAGTGAATTTGGTGGTGTGAGCTGATTTGTTGTCACAGAGCCACTGCTGATTAAGAGGAAGAGGGAAGCATCACCTGAAAAAAATATACATCATAAATTCTAAAAACATGTCTTCTGATAGTAGAAAATCATCCTATACCCTATTGGAAATAACTACCTAACTGTTAGCCCATTTTAATCCTGTGACACTGAATTTGAGACAGCAGCAGCAAAAAGTGGTGCTCCAGGAGTCTTAACTGGAATAATCCCAGGGTAAACCAGGCCCAGGACACTAAATGTTATAAATATAGAGATAGATTTTTTTTTTTTTTTAATTAAGTCTGGTTCATGTAACTATGAAATCTCTTAGTACAAGCTGGGTGTCTTGAACAGAAATGTGTGAATTAGCTAAAAGCAACTCTGAAAAAGAAGGGACTTCCAGTTGCAAGAATGCAGATTTAAAGGTGTTGCCATTTACAGTTTATCGCTTGGCATTCTTATTCAAAAAAGGTAGAACATAAAGTAAGAGGAGTCCTGTAAGGCAAAGATGAGATTATCTGGATGACATTGTATCAACTTGTTAGTAATGTCTTATAATTACTGATTCAGGCAAGTATGATCTCTACTTCATATTAATGAACTTGTTTAGATGGATCAGATAAAAGCCTTAGGGGGAGATGGGCTATTTTAATGCACTGTTTTGATTTACTATTTAGTAAAATGATTTTACTTCGGGTGATTCACTGCAGGCAAAAGTTGGGTTGTTTTTTAACTGTAATCACCGAGTTAGTGATCTTTTCTACTGAATAATATGCATCCAATAGTTTTTCAAAATCTCAAAATAAAAGCTTAAACAAAACAAAACATTCCAAAGAAAGAACCACCACCCCCAAAACAAAACAGCAGCAGAGTTTGTTTTCCTCTGTTCCGATGTGCTCTCAGTTTGTGTTGGGCACCACCACCTTTGTATCTTTGAAAGTGTAAATATTACATAAAAATTGATCTTTATTGCCCAAGTTGATACATTTTGCATGAAGATTCTCATGTAAGTTCCTAGAAGGAACCACAGAGTCAAAGCTCCTCTTAATTCTTCATGTTACTTGTCCTTCTCTGGAGATTTTCAAAACCCGCCTGGATGATGCATTCCTTTGTGACCTGGGCTAGATTGTATGATCCTGCTCTGGCAGGGGGGTTGGACTTGAAGATCTCCAAGGTCCCTTCCAAACCCTGACACCCTGTGATACTTCTCCAGCTACTGAGAAAGTTTGAGTGATACTTATCTAGAAGAGATTTTGCAAACATTCTGCATAATGGGGACTTAGTTGTCTGAAGGCAAGATCATTGAGTGTTGCTTAACTAAGTGTGAGATTCAAAATGCTGTCACTGTCATTTTATTAAAATTGTTTGCTGCAGGAAAAAGATAAAGAGAAAAAATAAACATGTATCACCTTGAAATGTTATCTCAGTTACCTTACGTATTTAGTACGGTCTTGACAGCTTTCATGCAAAATGCCAAACCCAAACACTTCTGAAAACAGGGCATGCTAATGTGTTTACTTTAAAACAGGAAACAGAAGTTTGCCTTGTAATAGCCACAGTATTGAGTTAATAAAATTATGTGATTATTCAGAATCTTTCATTGTGATAACTCATCCTGAACTGTTGTAATTTATTTGTATATTGCACATAGGCAGAAACTTATATCCAGCATTCCCCATGCAGTACTACTCAGTGGAATTAATTTCATACTTTGGTTTGCTTTTTTTCAGATTTACAATACGTTGGTTGAAACAGGTGAATTGGACAATACATATATAATATACACAGCAGACCATGGCTATCATATTGGGCAGTTTGGGCTGGTGAAAGGGAAGTCCATGCCATATGAGTTTGATATCAGAGTTCCTTTCTATGTCCGAGGTCCAAATGTGGAAGCTGGGTCCTTGTAAGTTCTTGGCTATTGTGTGCGTATGTATGTGTTCAGAGTAACCAGAAAAATCCTCTATGTTCACATCTTTAGTCATATTGACCTGGCACCCAAATGGAGGCACAAAGTTCTGCCCTTCCTGATTGACTTTCTGTTCATCTTTGGCAGAAAAATACCTTCTTGGGAAGCAGAACTGAGAATGTGTTGGTATCACGTAGTCGGTTTTATACTGTTGCCTTTTTGCTTATGTAGATGTGCAACAGACACTCTATACATTTGTGGATGGAGTTGGAAAAGCCACTTGGAAACATGTCCAATCTAGGAAACACTTATTCGTCTCCTTTTGAGGGGTGCAATTAACACACATAACCATGTCATTTTCAAGGTAAAAGAAAATACATTGTATAATGTACACTGCCATGGTAGATAACTGTTGCCAAATGTGAAAGTGGAGTCACATTTTACTTTATGAAGAACAACCTATGTAATTGTTCATATATTAACTATAAAAGATTCTTTTTGGTTCATCCTATGAACCAAACTTGGTTAGGGCTGTTTATTGGATGCACGCAAGCATGCAGAATGAAACTGTTAATTAAAATGGTAGCTTTGATCAGCTAAGAAATTATGTAAATACACTTTCTAAGCAATTATTTCAATAGCAAATATTTGCACTTAGGTAATGATTTTGGACAGAGTGCCATAATTTGCTGCCTTTTATTTATATCAGTGTGCATGTTTTAGCATAATTAACACAAAGTCTTCCACACACTACGTTGTTTTTTTTTTTTTTCTTTACCTCAGAGGAACAGATAACCCTGTGCAATACAGTAGCAAATAGTTACACAAAAATCTCATTCCATTTGCTGGCTAAATGCACCGATTCACATTATCACAATGTTAAATTCTGTAGATACAGCACTGTGTGTCTAATTTACTTAGAGGGGTTATGCATGTGAAATAAACAGTATTGCTTCTCTAAAGAACAGGGGAGGGATTCCTCGGGTGGAATTAAATGTATTACCTCTGCACTGAAAGAAATTTATCTGCAGCAGCACAGAATTTCAAGTGAGCTGGAATAGCCCTGTAAGAACAGGCTTTCTTCCTCTTGGGCTGCAGTTTTTTGTCTTACTGGAGAGGCAAAGCTAATGTGGCCTAAGTGGACTGAGCTAGCTTTTTCTGCAACGTGCAATGCTAGAGACACCAGCCACCTCACATCTGCTCTAGTTCAAGGATCTTTACAGCAAGATGTATGTAAAACCTGTGAAACCTTCCCACTGGATTTTATTTTTCTGTGGCTTATGAAGATAAAAAAAACATTACTGTTAGAGGAGTCAGCCTGACAAGAGTCTAACAGAACAGACCTCATCACAGTACAACAAATAGGATGAACAGGCTAAAATACCTTGGAGGTGGAGTATATCAGATAACAAATTCATCCTCCCTTTCAGCCTGATTTTCTTTAAATGGTAGAACTTCAATCCATCCGCGTTTTGTGTGAACCTTTTGTTTTTCTTGCAGAGTAGTTGTCATGACTCCCTTTTGATACAAACAAAGATTTAATAGCAGTCACTGTAGCAAGTCATTACTAAGCTCTCATTTCTGTTACCAAATATGCTATACCACAATTATTAGTAATTAAAATCAAATTAGGTACATCAATTTAATTCATCATCCATGCTCTTGTCAGTGCCTGTTTGCTCACTCGCTCAAAAATGTAGTAATTTTTAAATGGTGTCTCATTAATTAGTGTGAATTTAGCAGCTTTTTTTTTTTCTGCCCTGTATTTTGAGCTAGAATTCTGCACTGACATGTACAACAGCCCATCTGGTCCCATCCTTCCTTTGTGCCTGCAAATCATAGCACAGTGATTCTTTATGTTCAGTGCTGTAGAAAACTGTCTGGATAGCAGTATGCTCACTTTTTTTTTTCCTCTACTTGTAAGAAATTGAATGCCTTTATTTATTAAAAAAAAAATCTGGAAAAGAAATAGTGCATAGCTGATAAACTGTATATATGTAATGATGTGAGGGATTACACAACACTGTCGTAGATATATTTGACATAAGTTTGTAAGGTTCAATATAAACTGAAAACACTTCTGCAAAAACAGATTCAGTCAAACATGATCAGAAATTTTGGGCATTTGTTTAGCTACTGAATGCCAGGCTGCAACTAGATGCTCTGATCCATGAACGTACTTGTATTTAGCTGTGGCAGTTCCAGGGATCCGGAGGTAGGAGCTGTCTGTACTTCTCAGGAGTTGATGCTAATGTTTTAATCAAATTTGAAGTCAGTTTGAGTTTGAATATTGTCCTCTTAACTGTGGTGGTTGAGGAGCATTTGCCATACTATGCTGAGTAACGGGACATGGCTGTTTCTAAGTGTTTGCAGAATGGATAACTGCAAACTTGGGAAGATTGATATTAGAAATAATAAAGTTAATTCAGTTAAAGCTGTTCTTTTATTTATTTTATTTTTCTTCTCCTTAACTGCTTCCTCTGTCTTATCTTTCCTGATCCCTTTCCTTTTTCTCTCTGTTAACAGTAGCTTTTAGTTATCTACTGTAGTATCTAGCAATATACTTATGTTCTCTTCAGAACATGCTTGCTGTGATATGAGCTGAGGTACTTATTTCTATACCATATTTTGAAACCGATAAAGCATGTGCTACCTGCCAAATCTACTTTTAATAAAGTCATCAGCATATTTGGCAGACACTTCGATTCTGTAAGACACCCAAGGAGTTTTTCCAATGCTTTCACATGTTTTGAAAGACTTTTGAACCCTCTTTTGCAATAATTAACTGCCTTATGAACTAATTTGCTTTCTCAAAAATACTCTGTGCTAAAGTTTTAAATCTTCATATTATTACCTTTTAACGTTATGCAACTTGCTTATATTTTCCATTTTAATTCCCTTCATGGGAATGAATTGCATTGTGTCCTGGGTTTTTTTCCAGATATCACAAAGTAAGCCTTTTCAGATCTTTGGTCTCTGTGGAAGAGCTGCAGTTGTTTGGTGTCATTGCATAGACTTTAAACCAGGTTCTCATGTCATGGTTTTTTTTTCAGGAATCCTCACATTGTTTTGAATATTGATCTAGCACCTACAATTCTAGATATTGCTGGACTGGATATCCCATCTGATATGGATGGTAAATCCATTCTAAAGCTTCTGGACACTGAGAGACCAGTAAATAGGTAAGAAATGGCAACATGCGTGGAAACATGCATGTGTTGGTACAGTAGACTGAGCAAGTATTCAGCAACATACGGCAAATTTAAAAGAAAATACAATAAAATTACCATCTGTATGAGTACATCATTCACTGGAAAATCTGAAGGCCTGTTTGACAATATGTGACTGACTTCAGTTATTTATTTTCATTTTGTCACATTCATATACTAGCTATATGGCTTATAGGGCATCTGGATATACTAAATGTAGTCTGTATAGCAGTGAGAGGACTACACATGAAGGTGTTAGCTGTATGAGTTACAGATTTTAAATGTCTCTGTGGCATCATTTGCAGCAAAGTATTTCATATTGAATGAATTGTAGAATAATTGAGTTGAAAGTGCTGGTTGTGTATCAGAAGCTAGGCTAGCACTCAGAATTGCAGTTATTATTTGAGACCTTCCATCAAGACTTCCCTTGGAAAAAGGCTGAGGAAGAGAATTACACCGGACCCTTGCTAGAGAAAATCAGCAGTAAAAGAGGAAGAAGGAGATTTGCTTTACAAGTAGTTGGGTGGAGGGAAGGGGGTGGGGGGGGAAGGAACAGCTGCTATAGAATAGACTGCTTTGCGGGTAGTGTGCAGGTTAAAAGCTCAAACTGGAGTCAGGAAATCCTGACTTAATTTGCAGCCCTTTGTGATCAAGGACAATTAAATTAATCCTCTGCCTTAAACATGCTTATGTTGAAATAGTTGTACAGTGTGAATCTGTTGTGGATTTTGTCCCTGTGAGAGCAAATCAGTGCTATGTTTGTTAATTATGTGCACTGAAGAGGCATATGTGCATGCTCTGTAAAGCTAGATGTCCCCTTGTGCAGTTATATGTAATGTTTCTCATCTGAATTGGGGGCGGGAGAGAAAACTGGAGCCTGACTTGATTAGCAGTTTTGTGGGAATTGCTTCTTCCTCTCCTTATTTCCATCTAGGTTCCATTTAAAGAAAAAAATGAAGGTGTGGAGAGACTCATTCCTGGTGGAACGAGGGTAAGGAAAGTGTTAATCAGAAAGCTCACTCTTTCTAAATAGAAGGGTACTGAATAGCTTAGGCCAAAGCAGCACTCTACCACAGACCTAAAGCCATTTAGCTGTGCCAGCAGGGACACGGCTTGGTATGCCTAATGGCAGTGATTGTGTGATAGGAGGGGATGCATGGCCTCTGCCTACAGCCTGCAGAAATCTGCTGTTGGAGTGGGGGAAGGGGAATTTTACTTGGAATCAGAGATGGAGAGTCATCCCATTTTTCTTTCAGCTGCTGCCTCTCAACCCTCCTGCTTCTATCATGGGAGTATGAGCAACCTTTCCTCTCTGCATGTTCATCTGCTGGCCATTCCCTCTATGCCTCTGCCTTAATACACAGCATAGGGCATGAAGGGTTTGCATAGTGCAGCCCTGTAGAATGAGGATGATAACGGTCTCTCTATATCGACTGTTGTTACTCCCTGCCAATCAGACATGAATTTCAGCATCTTGATTTTGTGTGGTTTCATAGGCTTCTTGAGAGCATGATAGGAATAATTTGTGTGTTATCAGAGATGATGATAAGTGCTAGTTTCTACTGAACTGTTAAGTTTTGGCCACCAGTGATGCTATGGACTTGGCAGATAACCTACTCCTCTGAGCCTTTTCAGCAAACTGTATGTATATCTTGGAAATAACATTAATGAAGAAATACATCTGGTGTGGGTTTATTTTTTCTTTTCCAGTAAACTGCTGCATAAGAGGGAGAATGAGAAGGTAGATGCCCAAGAAGAAAATTTTCTACCCAAATACCAGCGTGTGAAAGACCTCTGTCAGCGAGCTGAGTATCAAACAGCTTGTGAACAGCTTGGCCAGGTAGGACATTGTACCTGTGACTGAAAGTAAGCAGTTGTAGCTGGGTTAAGCGCAACACCTTAACTGTGACAATGTCCACCTTGTCATCAATGCCAGTTTATAAATCAAATGGCACATTCTGTGGCCTTTGCTCAAAATCATATTATGGCATTTATGAGATTGACTGTCAGTTAGGAAATTGCTGATTCAAGTGCCTCTATATTGATTCCTGACTACTGTTAAGATAACTGCCTAGGCTGTTTTAACATTTTATTCCCCAAATAGAATGTGGTTTGGGATTCATTAGTCATCAACAGATTGGCCTTCTCCAAATACATATAGCTTGCTTTGCTTTGAGCTCTTTTTTTAACTAATTTTGTTGGTATTATTTGGAATTATATACAATAATGGGAAATTAACATTCTGTGAACTCAATCTGTCTCTTCTCTTAACAAAAATGCACTGTGAAAAAACGTGCAGTTACAATTTCAGGCAGTTTGTGTGTGTATGTGCACAAAGCTTATTGATTGTGTTCCTTTTGTTGTCGCATAACTGTTGTGGGCAGATATGAAAATATGTTCACTTTAGATCCAAGGTATGTAGAAGAAATTTAGGAAAATAAAAATTAAGAGTACTGTCAGTATGTGGTCTCTGTGCAGGAGAAGGTTTTGCAAATTTACCAGAGCAGTGTGAAGGCACGGCAAAGCTATCTCTAGCAGCTCCACACTTGAGGAGATTTCTCTGCTCTTGGAGCAATTCTCATCCTCTGGAAACATGGCAAAATTGACTCTGTGCTGTTGCTTTCTCATCCAGGTACTGGTCAAAGTACCCCCTTTCAAGGACACTAACACATTCTGCCTGTGGACAAAGGGGTGAAGGTGGATGGGTCCACATGCTAATGTGTCTGTTAATTAGACTGGCATTACGTCATGTCCCGGTAGCTCAGAGGGCTGTCAGAATAAGTCAGTCTGTGGAATATAACTGCTCTTGCAGACATGTTCAGAGTGGCTTACCAAGGCTATGGTCAGTAATAGGCTGCTTAGGCTACAGCAGTTCATTTTCTGCTATGAGAGGCCAGACTCCCTCCTTCTGGCTCTACTGGTCAGGTAGTTCAGTGCACCTGTGAAGTGAGTCCATTGTTCCTTAGGTGTTTGGACCTGATTTATATGTATAACCATTTTCCAGATGCTTTTTTTCTCCTTTGGCTTCTTTGTTAGATTTAGTATACAGAGAGCTTATAATGTCCTCTTCTTCCTAAAAACACTGAACTTAAGGAAGTAAGTTGTTCAGTAGTTTATTGTCATCAGATGTCTTGAGCTGAAATTTTAGATGGTTGGGAGCAAGCCATTGTTTCTTGAATTTGCAGTGTTCTTTGAGAAACTGGGAGGAAATTCATTGTTTCTGCTACAACATCATCCAGTAACTAGTTTGGGGAAATAGTGCTTTTCTTTGTCCATCGGTATTTTGCCTTGGAGAGACGTTTCAACTTCTTCCTTTTGTCTTCATCTTCCCAATTATTTTGAACATTATTGTAAGAACAGAGGGGAAGGGAGAATTTCCAAGTCCATGTTGTCACTGAAGCTGTCTCTTTGCATAAGGTAACTTAGCTACATTCAGGCTTTCTTACTCTAATTACCACATGTCTCAGTTATGGAAGAAAGGGGGAAGGACCTGTATTGTCTGCACACGTTCACAGACTTATGTTTTCTTCCATGGATAATAAAATATCTTTGACATCTGTAAGAAGTGAGCATAAAATGTCAACTCCATACTCAGAATTGCCAATAAATTCTGAAGTGAAGGTGTGCTAATAAGAGATGCGTGTGCTGCATCCTCATTGTAAGGAGACAGAGAGGAGAAGAATTGTTTTGAGCAGCTCAGTCAGACATAATTGGAAGTGATAGGATGAAATTGAGCAAAAAAGAAATTTAAGTTGGACATCGGGAAAAATTGCCTAACAATCAAGTCAATTAAAGTCTAGGAAGGGCTCTCAAGGGAATCTCAATCCATCTAACCCCTGCTCTAGAGAATATGTCCTAGCAGTCTGTCTAGACAGCAGGAATAATGCAAGATGAATGTGTTTATTTGAGGATAAATTGTGTCTAAATACGGGTGCACCCAAAAGTCTTTTCAGAATGAAGCAAAACTAACTTCTCAGGTGACAAATAGGTGTTGTCTGTTGGTGATGTTCACAGCTCTGCATTGTGAGTAGAATGGGCCCAAATGAATAACATACTGGTGCCACGGGAGAGGTTGCGGTACACAGAGACATTGGTTATTTAGCAAATAGTCTCCTAAAAGTCTCCTGATTCTGCAGGACACTTTATTATTGTGCATTTAATAGTATCTGGAGTGTTTGGTGCAAAAGGTGAATTTTCACATCCTGATGTGAAGGTGAAGGGAAGTCTGGGTCAGGATTAGGTGAAAGCTTGCTGAAGTCTTTGGGGACTCTTGACTTAAGTTTTGGGGACCTGCTATTTCATGCACAGAGAAGTCTGAGCAGTGCCAGGGAATCTGAAGTGTGAGCAGGAGATGAGAAGCACAAATGGAGGACAAAGACTCAGAAGGGGAGTGAATGAAAAGAGACAAGGGCAGAGCTTAGAGTGAAGGAGAGGTAAAGAAAGCTTTGTGAATGTGAGATGGAGAATTTGAAATTCTGCTTTGGGAGCATGCAAGTTTGTGAATACAGTTCTATCGCCACAAAATGCTCTTCCTTTGCAAATCTCTGTCACCCTCCTTGACCTATAATCGTTTTGATAAGAGAGCACCAGGATCATGGAGATGAGGCTATTCACGCTGCTTAAAGCCTTGTTTCAGAGTCTATTATGTGGGATTTTTTTGGCAACACTAATATATGTAAATTCTTCTGAGTGCAATGGGAATCTGTGTGTTGCCATGTTTTCTTTTTCAGTTAGTAAGGTTTGCTCTGTGTTAGTTATTTGCATCCAACAAAGGGTGACTGTAGGCTCAGATGAAAGAGCAGCTCAGCATTTATATTCAAGGATTTAAAAGATGAGCTCTTTCTTCCCACATGAAATAAAAAATATTTATCCTAGTACCTAATGGTTTCCACACAAATTCAGTCTCTTCGGTGTAGTTCGGCCTTTCATTCTAAACTGGATGGTAAGTGGAAGCTGACCCACTTTTATCTGGCGGCCTGCATTAATGTGCTTTGTGGAAGCCAATTATGATATCAGCATTACTCTGTGGAGTCTTCCCAGCAACTCCACAGTATCATAACAACAGCTGCATAAAATCTCCCTCGTAAGTCATTTGCCAACGTTGTACACATATGTTAAACATGCAATACCTGCAGCACTGCTGATTGTTACAGAGAATCTATGCTGCACATTTTTAAAAAACTGAAAACAAAATTAATTTTGTCTTTAGCAGGACCTGGCACATGTTGCTAACCCATGATGAAATGCCATTGTTTGAATTCATATTGTTTCCTTTTCAAATCCTTTTTATTTTCAAAGCTCTATTTATGTGCAAACCTGATACAAGTAGCATTTGCCTTTAGCTTTAAAAATAATATTTTATATGACTGTTTTCACAGAAGAATATTGAAAATGAAAAAAATTGCACTTTGTTTCCTTCTGATGCTCAGCAAATGCAAGGTTTGGCACGTACTCTTCTCTCTGATTGCTTTGTGCTGTACTAGGATCGTGAAGGGTTATTTTCTTCTGTAACCTGTGTAAAGATACCATAAGTAAAAGCATGTCTCTTACTTGACTGGTCCCCCCAGGTCTCTCACACAGCATGGCTTAGCAATGGTGAACACTGTTCTGATCAGTGTGTGGTTTCCTTACAGCATCTGGTGAGTGGTTACTCTAGATCACACTCCTGCCCCCGTAATCACATTAGCCGTTGCTTAGTGCCAAGGGTGAAGCAGCAGAGAAAACAGCTGACATTTTCTCCTTTCCCTCAGGGCACTGTAGTTTGAACTTACGTTAGCCAGACCTGGGAAAAACCAGGTTTTATAAGGAATTCCTTTAATAACAGGGAAGAAATTTTTTGTATCTGTGAATCTGTTGTGGTTGTCCAGTTCTTTTTTTACCTAGCAGAAGATATCCTGAGGTTACTAAAGAATTTAAGTTCTGTTGATAAGTGAAGTCTATCAAGCCAGCTACAGTCCATGTAATTTTAATAGCTCTTCAGGCAGATCATCAGAGTTCCTGGATTCCAGTGCGAGTTGCATGTGCTCAGCAATTTTCAGAATCCAGTTCTTAATCACTGATAGCAACAAGAAGTGACTTGTTGATAACTTCATACGTTAAAAATTTTATCAGCCTTCAAACTGATAAAATGAAGAGGCAACAAACCATGAAAATTAAAATCATGATGATTTATTAAGGCTGTTATTTGAGGATTGTATTCCTTATCAGGAATGATAATTAACAAAACTGTTTTCCTTCTTTAGCCAGAAATAGCCTATAATGATTTCTGGAGGCTATTCTACTTACAGGGTTTTTTTTAGCTTGGTATTAGTTCACAAAACCAAGACATTTGCATCTCTAACTGAGATTTTTTAAACTCCTTGTCAATGTGGTAGTAGTTGTTGCAAGTAGCTTGACAAAATCAATACCAACATTTAATAAAACACCCCAGTTTTTCAAATATTCTGATATGAATAGCAGTGTAGCTTAGTTGAAAAGACAATGAGCTGGAGGTGAGGAGCCTGGCTTCAGTCTCAGAACCGTTATGGACGCAGTGTGGGAACTCGGACGAATCAGTTCTCCTTTTGTGCTGCTGCTTTTTTCCTCCACCACTAATGTAATTTCTGCGTAGACTGCACTCACTCCTTAGCTTCTGCAGTACCTAACAACAGCAACTGGGACCATTTGTTACCACAATCCAATTATTATATTAATAATGAATGAATTACATAATTGTATTCTTAAATTTAGCTGAATATTTGATTTTTCATTTGCATGCTAGTTGATTGTCCCACCTGCCTCACTTCAGCTACAGTTTGTGGCATTAAAAAGCTCTCCAAGTTTTTTATCAATAAATTGTTTATCCATTTTAAGGTCAGAGTGGTATGTAGTATGTGATGACTGAAATTGAGCTGAGAGCCCAGAGGTCTGAATCTCAAAAAAGCATGAGTCAGTGTAATGAAATAATGCCCAGTTGGAATGAAGACCAGGGAGTTCTATTTATATACTGATGACATGTAATAGAGGAAACCAGACTTACCCTTTGCCAGTGGATAAATTGGAAGAAGGCATGGGGTGGGGATAGGGGAAATACAAAACCAACAACAGCAATCAAGTGTTAAAAGATTAAGAAAATAATGCCTGTTGGGAAAAGCTAAGGAACTGGGCATATTCAGTACAAAAAAAAAAAAAAAGGTGAGAGAGGCATCTGTCTGCAAGAACCTAGAAGATGCTATACATAAGACATGAGCCAGTTATTTTCAGCCACCAAGAATAGAGAAGTACTAATATGTATGAGACAAACAGAAATTCAATCTGTTTCCTGAAACCTGTAAGATCTGAGCAGTAGGACATGTTGCCAGCAAAAACAGTAGAACTACCTCTTGTCTCTCCCTGGATTTTGCTGGTTTGTCCGTGTTAGCCCAGTAAAAAATATCACAAGGAGCAAACCACTGCAAAGAAGAAGAGCTAACTAAACTGTAACTTCAACTGTTTCATGATAACTAATCTGTAACTGTAGTTTCATGGAAGAAAAGAAGTATCCTGACTACTCATAAATGAATTTAGACTGGAAGTTAGAATATTGCTAGCTATTCAAGGAGTCTGTCTATAGCTCACAATCCAATGTGGCAGCCAGGATGAGGTTCAGAAAACATCCGCATAAACTAAAGACAATGAATATCATTGAAGTGGCTTTGTCAGGTTCCTGGAAGGGAGAGAGGACTTTATTATCCTGGAGAGACTTTGATTCCTACAGCCTATATTCCTAAAACTGTTAGGGAGGGAGCCTTGCTGGCAGCTAACTGATCAGACAGTTTCACTTTTCACTTCTCTGTAAAAGGGAACGGAATCTCTTTCACTTAACAAAAAAGAGGATCTGATGAGACACAGCATGATGGTTTAGGGCTCAGCTCTGAAAGCTGTATGTTTCAACTGGAATCTTACAAGGCTTGTGTGATCAGCCCTTTTACCCCAAAGAAAACAATGTCAACTGAGAGAGATTCATGGAGGGAAATGAGTGAATTGTAGGAAAAGATCCTACAGGGAAGGTCATGGCTATTTCTGATTGGGGCCTCAAGTAATGACTTTGAATTAACATCTGTGATTGCTGTAGCAGTAAGAAGACGTTGATGCACAATGATGCAAAAACCACTTCATGTTGATGGGGCTGTGAAGGAAATAATGGGCTTTTGACACACAGAGCGTGTCTTCTGCTAAGGGGTCGTTTGCATGCTCAAGGTGAATAGCACTACTGGAGAAAAACAGGGCATCTGTTTGGTCCACAACTGCTGCTGTTTAGCTTCATGTTTCCTAAGTCTTAATTTACTCTTTTACATTTAGCAGGTAGTTTTGGCTGGAGGGGAGAATATACATTACAAACCTACAAACCTTTTTTTTTTTTTTTTTACCTTTGCAGTGGATCTTTGAACAAGATTTCTGTTCAGAAGCACTAATTTCTCCATTAAACTAAAGTCCAGACTGTTCTGCTTTGCACACAAAGAACTGAGTAGTGTGTGTTGTGCAGTGGGAGGTAGAGGATGGAGTAGAAGTGTTAGAACAAGCCCAGCACAGTAGGTGGCAGAAAGCACAGACACAGCAGCTAACTTGGCCTGCATGGAGATGGTGGGAAAGCTCCAACTGGAACAACTTTAATGATTAAATGAGGTGTCTGGAAAGTTTTGCACAACATGAGCTTGATGGACTTCAGGACGTATTGCAAAAGCCATTTACTTCATGGCTTGAGTAGCTGCTCTGCAAGGCTTTCAAGGAGGAAAGAAAGGTTCTTCCTTCGGAGTTTTGATATGGGATGGGATGAAGATTGTGGGGAAGTCTGGGTTTTCCACTGACTTTCAGTTTGTGTTGGGGGCAAGTGGTGAACTAAAGGCACTTTGTTTTCTTGACTGGTTGAGTTAATCTGCTATTTACATGTAATTATGCTTTGCTGCTGGATGGTTATCATTTGTACCTGTGAGCCAAAATATCTCTGGGGCGCTCTAGAGTTCTTCATATAGGGATTTAATTAAGTGATTACCTCTTATAAAAACACTTCAATTGCTTCCAGGGCTTGACACATGTTTCTGCACAATGGTGTGTTGTGCTTGACAAACCAATTTAAAATGCCAGAATTCACAATGCTTAAAGCTTCTTGACTGGTAAGCAGAACTTTTCAGAGTCGCCTTACAATTACTGTCCTTTTTTCATTACGTTAGAAAGTATCCTTTGGAAATGACCATAACTGATATAGCCATGATATTGATCTAGAGAACTTACATTTTTTTACCTGCAGGCAGACCAAGGGTATGTTGTTGAATCCCAGACACATTCACACACATGTACATATCTGT
Organism: Megaceryle torquata; assembly: GCA_024611175.1. Taxonomy (NCBI): domain Eukaryota; kingdom Metazoa; phylum Chordata; class Aves; order Coraciiformes; family Cerylidae; genus Megaceryle; species Megaceryle torquata. Next base: position 37,147 of record JANIJG010018846.1, read on the forward strand.
TTTGGGAAAAAAGGTCGAGACTTTCCACTTTCCTTCCCTGCCCCATGTTTGCTTCTAAAGACATTTATGTAGTTCTGCAGTCGTTCAGCAGTGGGCTGTTAATGCATACAATGTGCCCTTCCAGCAAAGCCTTTAAGATGTTTTTACTGTAGCATACAGCTGCCTTGGAAAGATTTAAACTGCACCAAAAATTAAAGGATTTTTTCCAGTTCACCTGGAGGGGAAAAACGAGCATCATTTTCTTGACAGGAGATGAAAGAAGTAGAGAAAAAATACTTTTGGGCCACACATCAGAGCACTTATTTACAGTGGTTCTCATGATGGCATTTAACTTGCTCTCTGCTGAATCTTCATGTTTCATGTATCAGACACCTCCAGCATAGAGCTCTACTGAACAGAAAGTCCAGCTTGTTCATGTCTTTCAAAAAATAAGGTTCAGATGAACTGAAATGGGAAACAGCAACAAACATTTTTACATCTTTTTTTCATTGTAAAAGAAACCATTACTTGAGTAAAGTAACTGTTACTTCAAACCTCAGTCTGTGTATCAGTCATTGTTAGACATTTATGAAAGAAAATAATAAATTAAGACTCAGCAATTTATTCTTCAAACGTTACTTTTGTTCTATACCTCATCTAGGTAAATGTGTCTTGCTTTACAGGTGAAGACAGTCATGCAAAGATATCCAATTCATATGTCTTATTGTCAGTATCTCTCATGGATTTCCTATGATTCCTTGTGCTGAAAGTTAAGCTGAATTTATCTGCATCAGTGCAAGTCTTGGATTGTACAGGAGGTTGGACACAATATCTGCACTGAAGAAGTAATTATAGCTCAGGAGACCTGGCATCCGATTGTCTGAGGAAATAAGTGGGCGCACCATAAAAACTGATCATTTTAAATGAGAGGATCTCCTGTGGACACAGATAAATCCACTGTAACTTGCCAGTTCACTTCTGACTCCTGTTAAATTCTGTACTATAAAAGCATGGTGACACTGTTTTCTCCCTTTGCTGTCATGCAAACAATGGAGTGAATTTCAATGGAAAATGTAGGCTTTGTTGTCCTAGCCTGGGCGCACCTCTCCACGGGAACTCAAGTGCTTGAATCTCCCTTCTAGAGCTGCAGGCTGCTGTAAAATGTCATCTCACTTGGGAGCCATTGCTGTTTTTCCTTCTATTCTTTTATTTGGAAAATTCTCAATATTCCAATGAGTCCTGGAGGCACAGACTTACGATTTTGTAATAGGGAAAAAGAGGAAGGCCTATTAAGACTCAGCAAAAAGCTCAAGTGTTTCTGAGAGTCTAAAGCAGTAGCAACTGCTATGGTGAGGATTTTTTACATATCTCAAAGCCTACCTCTGTAGCTAGTAGTGTGTTGGTAAATAAATGAGTAGCTGAAATTATTTTGTGATGTATCTGGGAAGTGGGTAAAACTCCTCAGCCAGATTGAAGGTGGCTGAACTCCCTTGCCCTTGGCACAGCTCTGACAGCAGCATGAAGGGAGCTATAGGCAAGTTACTTCAGGTTCTTACTAGCAGAAGGAACTGGAGATTAGAGAGATGAGATTTTCTCTAGCTTGAGTGGGAGAGGGGGAGTTCTTACTTCATAGGCATCCAGGGCAACTCACCATTGACTTCTTGCTAGTCAAGCCCAGGGGTGTTGAATGGGAAAAGCTATTAAGAGAAACACTCAAGATGGAGATAAGCTCATCTAACTAGAGACTTCCATAGCTGACCCAGTCATCCTGACAAACACAGTTGCTGATAGGCAAGGATTCTTTTCAAACATTTGGATAAGGCTTGAACTTCCTTGTTTAGTGCCACAGTTATGCTTCTGAAAGTTGTCACTTGTCAGCTGCATGTTTTCAGCTGTAGTATCGATTTTAAGAAATTCCCATTGTTCTGCCTTCAAGAAACATAATCAGAAACAAATGCAAGTGTGTTCCAAAGAGTTCCTGTTTTGTCTGAAAATGGAAGATTACAAAAACTATGCTTGATAGTGGGTGATAGACGAGCCTGAACTTACAACAGGGAGGGATCTCTGATAGATCACTGGAGCTGGCCATTAGACAAAGGACAGTTGGGACAGAGTTTTAATGACTAAATTTTTCTTCCAGAAATGGCAGTGTGTGGAAGATGCCACTGGAAAACTCAAGCTACACAAGTGCAAGGGAATGGCAAACTTGGCAGCTGCAGGCAACAGCAAAGGCACCTCCAATATTTTGCCCAAGTATTACAACAGGAATAGTGAAGACTGCAATTGTGAAGAGAACGAATACAAGCTGAGCCACATCGGACGGAGAAAGAAACTCTTCTCCAAAAAAAGTAAGTGAAACTCACTGTATCTCCTGTCTCTCCTTTAGAAAATTCTCATGAGTTTGTTTGTTAACACACATAATTGTGATTTTTCACGGGGATTGAATTCTGTCCGCATATTTACTGTGTATCTAACTATGAAAGTGTGTCTCATGTTATACAAACAGATTGAAAAATGTCTCTGTAGGAAGAAGAGTGGTTTGTTCCAAAATAGCGTCTTAGACAGATGTCATTCAAAACTGAGAAATGCAGTACACGTTGAAGTGGCAAATGGTACATCATTGCATAGGCCATGAAACAAGAACAGTGTTTTACAACAAATACTTCAGCTTTCAGTAGGTACTGCTTGGAGCCATTACTGCAGTAATTTATTTTTAATAAGGATGTGTGTGCTTTGCTACAGAAGCTGCTTGCTTCTAACATCCTTCCCTCGCGCTCAGTCAGCAGAGACAAAGCTGACTTCTAACCAGAGATCACATCCAAAGGGATGATTCTGTTTTTAGTTTCCTTGGCACAGATCAGGTGCTTTGTCAGAAAGCCTGTTTCACTGGCTTTGTCTTAAACTTTAGTCGGACTAACATCTATATTTGAAGTACGTAGTCTAATTATAGATTAAAGAGTCAAACGGCAGCACAGAATTATTATTCACTTGTAATGTTTCTTTCGTCTCATTCCACAAATACAGAGCCTTAATTATTTAGCAGATTAGTCTTTCTGTATAATGACCTGGCACAAGCTTCAAACAGAGAGTTTAAATTGATTTTCTCCCATTATATTTGCCTTGCAAGCTGATTAGTACCTACTAAGCTAATTTTTAGTTGAAAAAAATTATTGGTTCCAGGATGAAATTACTCAACTATACTTGCTGTTTAAATATGTGGCACAGCAGATAATCTTTAAATAACACTAGAACTTAGATTTCTTTTTTTTTTTTTTTTTTTTTTTTTTTGAAGTCACAGAGAAGAAAGTTCAGTCCTGGGAAGTCAAATAACAGGAGTAGATCGAAGGCACTTAAATGAGAAGAGGAAAACAATTTAAGTGAGAGCATCATAATGCTATCTGATAATACTTAACACTTAAGTACTTTTCATCAGTGTTGTGCTTCCTAAACATTAACTGATTTTCACAACATCCAGAGGAGATAGTTAAGTGTATAATTACCTTCAGTTTATGTATGAAGGAGGTTGAGGTAAAAAAAAAGTGCAGGTTGCTCCTTCTGGCAGAGGAATCAGAATTGAGGATTATTTTTATTTATTTAATTATTTATGTTTTACTTCAGAAGAGGCTGGGTTTATACTATACCCTTCAGCTCACTTGCCTCATTGAGCCATAAGGTATCAACTTCAGCAGTGGAAGGATAGGATCTTGATAATCATGTTCCCATTGCTTGCATCTTCAGTAAAATAATTGACTTCACAGATGATTTGGTTTTTTTCTAGGGTGTGCCAGACAGTGGAAGAGGTTAACTTGGACCTATTGACATAGACTGTTTGATTTGGTGTTGGCTATTATTTAAATAGGCTTATCTAATAAAACACAGGCTGAATGCAAATGAGCACAAAACAATACAAGCCAAGGTAACATACCCAGGTGTTTCTAGACAGCTTGCCTAGAAAGCTGGCTCACTGGATTAAGAATGGCAAGATGGCAACCTGGATACTCATGATGTGTATTTGGATTTTTATGATCTCTTTCATGAGACTTGGGATAAAGTGCAGTCTAGTTCTGAGGGCATCTTTGGGGTCTGCTACTCAGAATTTGATGAGTGTATGGGATTGTACTGCAGCCCTACTTGGATGTCAGTAAATGCTATTCATTGGATTGAACAATAGCTAAACAGAAAACAGAATTTCCAGCTGAACTAGAGTTATATCTACATTAATGCTTTAGTTCACAGCAATAGTGTAGCTTTGAAGGAAACACCCTGATCACTCCCTTCCGTCACGCACAACACTGATGGGTTTGCAGAAAGCAATTTTGACAGATTCTAGTCTACAGTCATTTGCAGAAAATTAAATTGGCTGTCCTGCTTCTAGGGTGTATCAAGTGTGTTGCAAACCCTGATGATGGTATGAGGATTGGTCTTTCAGAAAGATTAAAACCAGTCATGTGTAGTAAGTATATGTGGTCTAAAAGACCAGACTAAATTGCTGATGGAGGGGCTGCAGCACCAAGTGTTTTGATAAAATAATTACTTTCTAATGTAGGCATAGTCTAAACCCATTGTCAGGTGCACCAGTGCATTTAGCTGACAACAATGTTCTCTAAATTGAGTAAATTCAGTTGCAAAACAGGGTCACGTAAAAAAATCGGTAGCGAAGCTTTTACGTCCTAGAAACACAAAGCATTACTTCTCAGTATATCTGGGTTTGGGTGTCAGGAATATTTGTGTTTCTGTTTTCTCTTTTATAAGAAGGACGAAACAAAGCTTTGCAGTAGGAAGAAAGTTTAAAGTAATAGTGAGCTCTTAAAAGCTTTGGCTGTGTTGTGGTCTATTATGTTTTTCTTGCTGTGGATTTGATCTCCTCCTCCTGTGATAAACAAGTGCATGTGATTAAAGGAGTTATTAAGCTGCATGTAGAGAAAGGATGATAGGCCAGGGAGACTTGTAAAGAACAAACAGAAGTGTGTACAAAGGGGCTAGTGCATTTTTATTCCAATTTTCATGTCATTCATTTTTCTTTTGAGGTAGTCTCAATGCTAGAGCAAAATGAACTTCTTTGTTATTAAAAAAATCCACCCCAAACCTCAATATCAGTTGCTTGAAAGATAATGTATTTGGAGTTCAAGTTTTAGTGGCAGTTGTTGTGAGAAACTGGATGTAAGAAAGTTTCTGGGGTTGTTTTTGTTTGGCTTTGAGATATCTAAGGACACAAGTTTTAAAATAAGATTTCTAGAAATACCTAGGTCCAAGAAAAAACACCTCTAAATCTTCTTCCATATTTTTAGACACTTATTTTCTAGTATTTGACTTCAAAGTGACTAATTTGATGTTACAGAGAAAAATGCTTCTTCCCTACAAAATTCTGGAAAATACATAGACATTATTGGGAATTGTCCACCACCAGCCTCATGAATTCCTCCTTGGCATTTTCCTCATGGCATATGTTAGGAGCAGAATCCTTGCATACTGGATTCATGATCAGTGTTAAATTGTTAATTTAGTGACTGCAAAATAAGTAATAAGGCTGGAATGGAGAGGATGATAGGCAATGCTATAGGCTTGGGGAGGAGTGTCTGGAAAGCTGCCTGGCAGAAAAGGGCCTTGGTGTATTGACTGACAGTTGGTTGAATAGGAGCCAGCAGTGTGCCCAGGTGGCCAAGAAGGCCAATGGCATCTTGGCTTCTATCAGAAATTGTGTGACCAGCAGGACTAGGGAAGGAATCCTGCCCCTGTATTTGGCACTGGAGGCCCCACCTCAAGTACTGGGTTCGGTTTGGGGCACCTCAATACAAAAAGGACATTGAGGTGCTGGAGCAGGTCCAAAGGAGGGCTACAAGGTTGGTGAAGGGTTTGGAAAACATACCCTGTGAGGAGTGACTGAGGGGTTTGGGGAAGAGGAGTCTGAGGGGGGAGACCTTATTGCTCTCTGCAAATACCTGGAAGGAGGTTGTAGCAAGAGAGGGGTTGGACTCTTCTCACTGGTGACAGGTGACAGAACAAGGGGAAATGGCCTCAAGTTGTGCCAGGGCAAGTTTAGGCTGGATATCAGGAAAAACTTCTTTACAGAAAGGGTTGTTAAGCACTGGAACAGGCTCCCCAGGGAAGTGGTTGAGTTGCCATCCCTGAAGGTGTTGAAGGATCATTTGGATGTGGTGCTCGGGGACATGGTTTAGCGGTGGGTTGTTAGAGTTAAGGTAGTAGGGTTAGGTTGAGGTTGGAGCCAATGATCTTGAAGGTCTTTTTCAACCTGAGCAAATTCTCCGATTCTGAGTTAAATATAAACCTGAAGAAGGGTGGGCATGTTTATGTCAGATATTAAGATTATGGTTCTGTAATACAACAATGCCTTGCTTTATTCGGTTGAATCGTGATTTTGGACACTGCAGTTCGTGCTTTCACTAGACAGTGCTGAAACCTGAGATGCTGCTGTAAAAAGTCAGGTGTGTTTGAGTCTCTAGACTGTTTAGGGAAATCTGGGCCAGAACGAGGTACTTCCCTTCAGGCTCCAGCAAAGACAAGTACGCTTGTCAGGTGCTCCAGGAAGACACAGCTGGATGCATGGGGCACTGAAGCGTAGTTAGCTTTCTTAGGGTTAAATTTCTCTGGAATCCATTTCTAGACTCAGTTTCTGATGATGCAGCTTTTTAGCCATACCATCTATAAGACAGCTGGCTTCTGTAAGACCAGAGGAACTGAGGCATCGGGACTTGGAGAGTGGACCAAAGCCAAAACTGTAATAACTTGAAAAGAGAGTATAAGTGTTTTGGGCCAAATATTTAACAGCCCTGGATCTATTTTCTTGGTGGGTTGTGTACACAGGTAAATGAATTGGAGATTGCAACTTAAACCTGGGGGAGAATTGACTAATAAGTAATTAAACACGGTTATTTTTGCCTGCGGTGCACTTTGCAGGTGGCAGAGGAGAGCACAAATGACTATTGATCTTATTGAAGATCTTAACCACTTCCTCTGAAAATAGTGGATTTGGTACTAATCACAGCACTGAGCCAGCGCTGGGGAGAGCACGCGGTGCTGAAGCAACAGCACTCCGTTAGGAGCGGTCTCACCCAGACCGGTTTGTTCATTGCAAGGTTGGCTTAGTTTGGCTGCGGAGGAGGAGTGACTCCTGGCTTCTAACTCTTCAGGGACATGTGTAGACGACAGTTCCCTGCAGCTGTCTGCTGAGGTCCAACATGCTGGATTGGCATATTAGCCTTGGAAGGAAGGTAAATTGTTAGTTGGCTGAACTTAACAAGATGAAATGAGGGAACAATTAAAGAAATTGGAGTTTATACTTTGAATATAATTGTTAGGGTGTAGCTTTTTGGAACTTCCTCCTACTTCTGAAAGGCTGGGAGTTTCCTTCTCATTTAGTCAAACATTTCCTGAACGGGTGCCTGAAATAGGGTTGGTCTTTTGGATTGGTTGTTGTTGTGTTGGTTTTTCTTTTTTTTTCCCTTCAGCAGTGACTCACCTGGCTTAATATCAGCTATAAACTTCGAACCGCAGGTGGAAAATGGGCAAAGCCAGACAATCCAGCTGGTATTCTACTTTTTGTGTGTGGTGCTTACAAGAATATAGTGCTTTGGACCAGTTTCAGGTGGGAGGAGATGTTTATTGCTCTTCCCACAGTCTGCAAAATGACTTTTGAGACCTTGCAATCCATTTGGAATTAATGCAAGGCTTCTTGGAAAAAATCACTCTCCGTTAATGCCAAAGCATGCCACTTCATGTGAATATTTATTTCTTCAATTTTGGCTGTTCTACCTCCCATTCCTCGTTTGGTTTGGGGTTTGTTTTTTGTTTGGGTTTTTTTTTTTTCCTTTGCTTGTTTTTCTGGGGATATTATCCCATAAAGCAGGCATTCATATGAAGCTTGGGATTGCAAGTAAGATTGGTCTTCTCATTTGGCACATTGTTTGATGGCAGAAGGAAGTCCCATCTCGCGAGAAGTGCTGTGTGTTTTAGCACTGTGTAAAGGGGAGGGCCCACAAGAGCCAAGGGACTCGACTGTTTCAAAAACCATCATAGATTACTCCAAGCCTCATACACAGAGCAAAGACGTTGGGCAATGGGCAGGGAGGAGAAGAGAGGCTGTAGTACTTAAGTTGCACTTTTTTTCCCAAGGAATGCAATGATTATACTTAGTGTAATGAGTGACTCTCAGCAGCTGTTAGCAGTGAGTGGGAAATGTGGTCAGAGATGGACCCTATCATGCAGTAGGAAGTTTAGATATGTATTTAGACTCCATAACTAGGATTTATTTGTGCCATTCCACACCAAACAAAAGAGTCCTTGGGATCTGGGCTGGGTCAGAGACTTTGGAAAGCAGTAATGGTGGAAAGTTCAACTGCAACTTCATACTGTGTAGTAGTGATTTGTAGCAAATGTTTGACCTTGCCTTTGGGCTGCAAGGGCAGAAGAAAAGTCTGAGGGAGTGGATAGCACTGGAGAGTGGTGCTTCCTGTAGAAACTCCTTGACTGCTCTGCACATCAGGAAAATAATTTCAAAGAAAATTATATGTGGATAAAAGTAAAGATTCAGATATTAATCCCCCCTGAAAAAAAAAAATCAAGTATCTTACCTTGAAGAATGAGCATAGATTTGAGAAAAGGCTCAGGCTGAACACTGTGAATACTGGGGACAACTTGAGGAAAGTGTAGCAGGAGTCCTTGCAGTGGGACGTTTTAAAGTGGGCAGTAGAAAGCAATAGAGAATTCATCTGTAAGGATGGCCTAAGACCTTGCTATGGTGAACTGTCATGGTCAGTTTTTAAGGTCTCACTGCCATCTAGTGAGTTTTGGCAGAAGAGCAGAGTCTCTTTGAGCTGTTTGCTGTCAAAGTGATATCGAACAAATACATTTTCTTTCTCAGCTGCCATCCTTGTGCATCTGCACTATATCCACCCTCCCTCTCCTGCCCTAAGGTATCCATCTATCCGTGCAAAAGGTAATAAAGCAGCAGCTCTGAGGACAGCTGCAACAAACACCATTTGTCATCCAGTTAATTCCAGCTGTCTCAGTACAGGCTGGGGTTTTTTTCTCCCAAGAAACACAGAAAGGACCAAATAGTAATGTGCTGGGTTTTCCCCTCTTAATCCTTTCAATTCCTTTTCCATGCAGAATACAAACCAAGCTACGTCCGGAATCGCTCGATCCGTTCTGTATCCATTGAGCTGGATGGAGCCGTTTATAGCTTGGGTTTAGAGGATGGCTACCAACCTGTCTTACCAAGAAACATCACCAAGCGGCACAAGATGCAGAGGGCTGCTCTTCATGAGGAGGAAGACAGAGACATGGGGGAATACAGTGGCACTGGTGGTATTGCAGAGTACACAGCTCCTAACCTCATAAAAGTGACTCACAGGTGAGGGCATGTGGTACATTTCTGAAAGCTTTTACTGCTTAAGTGGCTGCTTTACAAATTGGGTGTGTTAACTTGTGATAAGCATGTTGTGTCCATTTTGGATACCTGGTCTAGCTTCCCTAAAATTCTTATTCTCATCTGTACAACAGCTTTCAGTTTTGTTTTAGTTTTGTCATGTCCAGAAGGGCATGAAGCTACTGAAAAACTATAGCTGTTCCTTTTGTTTCTTTTGCACTTTGGAGGCAGTGATCACTGATCAGTGCATGTTTCCAGGGAGGACAAGCAAAACTGTTGCAACAATTCTGTGTGCACACTCATGTGAAACCAGGAGAGCCTGGACCCATGGAAATCTCTGTGTGTGGAGGATAACCTGGCCTGGCCAAAGACCAAAGGCTCCAACTGGAGTATGACCTAGTTTCATGTCATTGGTTGCTTTGTATTTCAAACACTAGATCAGTCCTAAGGGAGGAAGCAGCCTCAGAGTTTTCTGTAGCCAGCACTAGGAAAGGAAAAGCCTTGTTATGAATGAAGTTGGATGGACCAGGAGCATTGGGAAATGGAACATACTGGGAGACCGGGAAGGGAATAGTCTGGGCACTCTAAAAGCTAAAAGTCTTTTCCTCAGTGTGCAAGTCTAGGGGCTGATGATGTATCTTCAACTGTACTTAATTAGTTTAGTCAACATTTCTGCTTGGGAATTATCGGGAAACCCACCAATCATGATTGATTATGTGCATTGAATTGTTTAACAACTATTTCGTGTGTGAGACAGCTGCTGTTGAAAACTCCAGATTCCATTTCACTTCTGTTTACAAGGTTAGAGCCTCGCTAGTGAGAGGCAACATCACCAGGATTGTCACATCAGAGAGTTGTGCCCTCCTTCCCCAGCTCTCATGAATGTCCAGGACCCATAAATTGTTATTTGTGCTTTTCTTCTGGTACTAAACTGCTTTTTGCTGCTTTTCTGGGTGAATCCCAAATCCATATGAGGACCTAGCAGGAAGGTTGTGCGTAATTCATGAAGTGGCCCCAGGAACACTTGCAGAAAAGACGACAGTGGGACAACATGGATGAGGTGGTTTAAAGAAAATGAAGGAGTGTTGAAAATATTCAGATTTAATTTAAACAAGCATTCCAAAATGGTATTTTTTGACCCCTATTCAACTTATCAGGTGAATCTGTCAGGCAGGTTTTTCTGTTTGTTTTTGAAAGTGTTAAAAGTGGGATTGCATTAGAAGTTAGTGAAACACTTAAAATTGTCAGAGAGTATCTTGCCTTTGAAGTGAGGGAGATTTTCGTAGAAAACAGCAACATTTCTTTGTTCCTTTTTTTCTTTTCCCCTTTTTCTTTATGTTACAGTAGTAAAGAAGTTATAAAGAAGTACTTTATCCTTGCCCTTACTCCCGTGTCATTTAATTATGCACTGGGAAATTGCTTCTGAGTAATGCTTTCAGCGCTTGCTAGTTACCAGGGATTATTTATGTAGACAGCCTAATGAATAAGCAAGAGCTCTCTGCAGCACAATTTACATACAGAAATGAAGCAATCAACAGGTTCTGTTAATAGAAATATTCTCCCTGAATTTTTTTTCTTCTGAAAAATTTCCGTGGCAACTCAAAACCCAAACTTCTTTCCTGGCTTATCCCACTCCTGTTCTCTTGAATGAACATTGTTGGGTTTTTTATTTCTGCATGTCATTTCCAGTCTGGCTTCTCATCTGTCCTGGAGCTGTGTTATTAGAGCCAGCCGTTTGCGTTGCTCTCTGTGTGTATCCACTATAATAAATGTTGTTTGCTTTTCCATGCCAAGGTGCTACATTCTGGAGAATGATACCGTTCAGTGTGACACAGATCTGTACAGGTCACTGCAAGCTTGGAAGGACCATAAACTTCATATTGACCACGAGGTCAGTGATGTTATCAGTCATGAGTTTTCAGTGTGTGTTTTTTGCGTGGTTTTCTGTGGGCTCATAGGATCATGCTGACTGTGTTTGTCTGTCTGTCTCTGGGTTTCTTTGTCTCTCCCTGGAACCTTTGAACTTGCTGGCTGATTTCAGAAAAGATATTTGAGAGATAATTAGGTTATTATAAGTTTGTGAGGACGAGATGCTGAGTGGAAGAAAGAACTGCAACTAAGGGACAGCTGAGAAATGCCATAAGCCTTATGAGATAATTGAGAGACTTGTAAGTGTCCCCATCCTGGGAAAAATTCAATCTGAATCTTTTTCATGTCTTATTAGCCATGTACTTCTCAGAAAGAGGCCTTCAACTATCAAACATAAGCCCAAGGAAAAGTGAGCTTCATTAGTTTGAGTGCTTCTAGAATTATTTATTTTGCTTGCCTGTATTTAATCTCTGCACTTTGGAATTTAATTTATTTTCCTTAGGCTTCTTGTGTATTTCAAGAACTTGGAGATAATTTGCCCTATGAAATTTGCCTATAAATCCTAATCTGACATTTTTGTCACTAAAAGCTCAAACCCTTCACATGTGTAGTGAAGAGGCAGTCATCTGAGGACCAGGTAATGGCACAAAAAATGCCAAGGAGAAGCCTAAAATCCTCCTGTAATCTTAGCAAATTACATGAATTCACAGCACAGTCCTATGTAAGAACTTGTTGCCCCCTTTTTGGTACAGATTGACACATAGCCAAGCAGATAGACCAGAAAAAAAACCAACTTGCTAGCTCTGCTAGGTTTGAAAAAGGGCAATTTCAACATCACCATGGTCTTCTGATTTCTCTTTTCTTCACAAAGTGTAGGCTCTATGGAGTGCCAAAGAAAATGAGAGCTTGCTTTTGTCCTGTCGTGTTCCTGATTTAGGGTTGTAGGGCTGGACTTTGTGCATTTTTCTTGAACACTCTTTCTTTCCTACATTTCAGCAGCCGTCTGCTTCCACTAGACTTATGGTCACTGATGTCTAATGCTAGTTTTGCAGTCACTTTGTTGTTCACGCTGGATTACTTTGTTTTTTGACTGAAAAAACACACGAGTTTCATTTACTAAAAAAAATAGGCAGTTAAAAATGAATCGTGTGGGTGGCACAATTAACTGCTAATCCATATCCCATGTAGCCAGACTCTGTTCAAGACTGCCATGCAAAAGGACAGAGCCTTGCTGCTTTTTTTTTTTTTTTTTTTCAGAAGCTTTGAAGGAGGAGACTTCAGAGCACTCCTTCCCCAACCCTTCAGGTTCCTAACAGGCTGAAATTTTAAGGGCTTCATTTACTTTTGAGTAACCTCTCTACCTTCACAAATGTGCTGTGCAGCACAAGAGGAAAATTCACAGTGGAACCAGGAATGGTTGTCCACCTGAGGCTGTGTGCTCTCCCGTTCCCCAGTGCCACAGTCTGCGTTCACAGCCAGCCATCAAAGCAGACAAACTGTTGCAGCGAGGTTTCCTCCTGCTGTGGCTTCCTGTTGGAACGGTAGATAAATTGAAAGTGCTTGTAGTGGTGAGAGTCATGGAGGGTGAAGAGGAAGCATTTGGTGACAACAGAATGGGTTTGAGAAGGTTAGAATAAAATGAAAACATGCTCTGTTTTGTTATCCTGTATCTTTACTTTTTGTTTGTTTGTTCGTTCGTTTGTTTGTTTTTTTGATTTTTTTTAGATTGAAACTTTGCAAAATAAAATAAAAAACCTGAGGGAGGTGAGAGGTCATCTGAAGAAGAAGCGACCTGAAGAGTGTGATTGTAACAAGATAAGGTATTTCTTATGTATTTCAGAGTAATCATTTGTAGTGTGCAACTGCAACTGATTTATATTTATACAGGAGAGATCGGAATCTGTTTTGTTAAGTGGTTTCCTTGTTACTATATTCATGTATAATGCTTTTGGGGTGAGCTGGACTGCTGCAGAACTACAGGACCTACCTTCCGCCAGTCAGGAGACTTAATCACGTGGTGACGACGTTACAGGATGTGCCATGTGGCTTATAAACCAGATAGTTAATGCTCTTGTACTACTGCTACTAGAGACCAGAGATTAGTATTTTAAGCTGCAGGATATTTTCTGAAAGCTTGCTTTCTATAAGGACATACTGTCAATAGGGTGTAGTGTTACACAAATCTATTTTAAAAAGAATAGTATGTAAAGTATATGGGGTGGGAAGATGACAGTATTTCTTCCTGTTCTGATTTTCAAGGGTGGATGTGTTATCTCCTAGGAAGCAATCCTTACACTGTTTGTGCTGGGAGAATGACAGCTATGGGAGAAGCTGGGATTTTTGTAACCACCACTGACTTAGTGCACCAGATCGTTCTTTTTCCCTAATATAAATGATTTGCAAATTAAGTGCAACAAGCACTAAAATAGTAATTATGCATTAAGGTCTCTGCATAGTTGGTTCTCTTAGAACCAAACATTTCCAAAGTGGCTGTAGGATCAGCCCACTGATTACATGCAAAGAAGGTTCAATCACACCCGAAACCTTCTGGGAGTCAAGAAAACTCTTGCTCTACAAGTAAGCACAGCAGAAGATATTTCAAAATCAAATAGTAACCCAAAGAGACTGTGCCCTAGAGAAAGCTCTTCAGAAGGAAACCAAGAGCAGCTGCTCCTGCTTGTAGTGATCCCAGAGCGGTCTGTGAGGCTGCTGTGAGGCAGATGTCACCGAGAGGCGGGTGCGATGCAAGTATCACAGAAATCTGTACTTGGATGTACTCAAAGCCATAAGGCTAAAGCAGCTTTAACCAGGTAGCCTCTCTGAGAGGGTGTGGGTGATGCTGTTCTGTCTTGGTGGTGTCATGGAATGAGGTTTTCAATATAAATACTTCAGTCCCTGGAGGTGCAACATTCCCGAGTCTACAGGGATGAGGTTAAGATGAGGCACAGACACTGGGTAAGATTAAAAAAATGGCTGAAGATAGAGATAGTTCTTTACAAATCTTACTTTGTTAATTTCTTGTAAGGATTAAGTTTATTAAAGCCCTCAGTAGTATTACTATTTTAAATGGTTTTGAAGGGAATTTTAGTCTGACTACTCTAACTGAATTCTGGTGTACTGTTTAGAAAATAACATTTATTTAACTTAGTTTGTCTTTGCTGATTTATGCAGATACCTTATCAGTCAGAAAATATTGCCATTGACTGAAGCTGTTTTGTCTTTTTTTAAACTTTCAAATACACGGAAAGGAAATTACTGCAAAACCTTTTAAGAGTTTCTAGAGACAGAGCCAAAGCAGTAGAGCCACCCAGCTAGAATACGTGCCTGCCTACGCCCTCCATATCTCAGAATATATTGGACATGGTTATTGAGGGGGCGGTTCCATGCATGTTGTTAAAGTTTTCCAGGAACTTCTAGCCTAGTAACAACTGGTCCTGTTCTTTCAGAAGGAATATGGCAGGAGAGTGGCATGACCTTGTCATCAGAAGAAATTCTTGAATGTTCAGTTGAGGAAATGTTGTAATTGAATTATAAATCTATTAATCTTATTTACTCTGTTTAGGGAAACAACCACTGACGATTAAAATTGAAAACTGTAGCTGGAATGCTCTGTGGCTCTGTATTGCAGTACAGTGTTAGAGCACCAGGTGTCACTGTACACAAATGATCTAAGGGAAGGAGGCACGATAAGGCTCAGAAGCACCTGACCCAGTCTAGGCAAGGCGGCTTTGTATTCACCACGTACCCTGAATGGATAAACTGGAGAAGTGACACTGGCCTAAATCCGCTTCAAACACAGTACGATAGTGTGGTATGGACAGGATCAATTGTCTTTCTGTTGTTCATCAACAATGCTGTTTTTATTTTCCAGTTACCATTCAAAACACAAAAGCAAACTGAGGCACAAGGGATCCAGTCTTCATCCTTTCAAGTAAGTGAAAGAGGAAATGCAAAGACATTAACAGTTGCAAACTAAGTAGAGGCAGTAGTATTTCATTTATCCTGCATTCAAAAGCACAGACACCTGGGCAAGGAACAAAGCCCATGTTGAAATGCTTGTAAATTCCAAGATAAGCTTGGGAGATGTCACATTCCAGACCTTAAGCAAGCCTAGAAGCCCCTTTGACTGGATTTTTTGGGTTTTTTTTTCCAGTGACATTGAATTGCAAACTTATATCCAGAGCCATGCAGAAGATAAGATCCCAATTATTGCTTTCCCTCAGAGCAACTTATTTTATTAGCTGCTTCATTTTTTTTAGGTGTGTTCAAGTATAACAGAGTCTGCATGACCCTAATGTTTCATGTGTGCAGGAAAGCCCTGCAGGAGAAAGACAGGCTCTGGCTGCTTCGGGAGCAAAGAAGAAAGAAGAAACTGCGCAAACTGCTGAAGAGAATAAAAAACAACGACACGTGCAGCATGCCTGGTCTGACCTGTTTCACCCACGACAACCAGCACTGGCAAACTGCTCCCCTGTGGACACGTAAGGATACTTTAAGTACTAGGTAGGCGGGCACTGGTGAGGCTGGGCTAGAATGCTGTATTACTAGAAGTTACTGGTCTCATTAGCGATGTAGCCAAAGCCACACAGCCTTCCACCAAATAACTCTGTGTTGGCATTATCCTTGCACAAAAAAGCAAGGGAGTTAAAACCAGCTGTAAATAAAAATCTACAGCTACCACCTACAGTAGAATTTCCTGCAGTGTCTCACCCTGTGGAATCTTTCCCAACCAGGGAAGATGGGGATGTTGCTTAGATGCTGCCATGTCACATGGGTCAAGTAGATGTAGAACAAGAAGCTGAGGCTGGAAGGCTTCCTCTGCATTAGGGCTCAGGCATGACAGAGAAGAACCCTCCATGAACAAACACCACGAGCAGTCTGTAATAAGCAGTGCTAAAGATGGCAGCACGTCACTTATGTCTTTATAACTCTTCCATTTGCAGTGGGCCCTTTCTGTGCCTGTACCAGTGCCAACAACAACACGTACTGGTGTTTAAGGACAATCAACGAGACCCACAACTTCCTGTTTTGTGAATTTGCTACCGGATTTCTGGAGTACTTTGATCTCAATACCGATCCATATCAGGTACCTGATCATAGAGAACAGCTCTAGAAACACATCATCGCTCCTTATGGATGATAAACTCAAGGAGTGCAGCATTGGTGCAGGATGTAGATGAGGCCTAAGTCACTTCTCGTAGTATGATTTGGCTTCTTTCCTGTCACAAATAAACCCTGTATTCCATGGATGAAAGTTACCAAACTATGGAGCAATAGTTATTAACAAAACCTATTTATTGCAGCTGATTAATGCAGTGAATACACTCGACAGAGAAGTTCTCAATCAACTGCACGTCCAGCTTATGGAACTAAGAAGCTGCAAAGGGTATAAACAATGCAATCCAAGAACTAGGAACATGGACCTAGGTAAGTGCCTCCCCTGTTTCACTCAAAAACTCCCCCTAGGAAGTGGGGCTCAGTTATCAGTATGAAAGCTTGTCTCACAGTCAGAGGGATTTTAGTGTTTATTTATTCTAGTAATGTCCTGCTGAGGGTGGTGGCTGCATGCTCAAATTCCTGTATTTGTTCAGTTCGTGTCCTGTATCATTTCTTATAGCAAGAATGATACTTACCCAGTACAGTGAGTATTGCTGAGCTGTGCAGGGCAAGGAGATGAGTCCAAACTTCTGTTCAACATAGGGCCAGCTCTGAGGTCAGACAAGTTTACTCAGAGCTCTTACCAGTCAGATTTTGAAAACCTCCAAGGATGGAGACTGCACAAGCTCTTTAGGCAACTGGTTTGGCAGTTGGGTTTCAGCAATGCAACTGAAGACACCATTTTTGGAAACACTTCTCTAGAGACAGTGCAGTCCATGCAGTTTGTGAGAAATGGGCAGAACGATAACTTCAGCTTCAAAAAGGACACAAGTGCTTACGCTGATCTGTTTTGCCCTACCTGCATTAGTGCAAGGTAGCTGTGAAATAACAGCACATCTACGAAGGGTTGTTTTATGCTACCCAAAGATGTGCTCTTGTAACTATGGATTTAAATTCAAAAAAGCAAAATGGGCCTGTACTCTTATTCTAGGCTCGTTTCATCCTTTCCTATCCCTTAAATTTTCTCTGGGTAGACCCAGGGGATCTGTTCTTTAGATACTGCTGGTGATGTTTTTATGATTAATGATGATAGCAAACCAAAAGGTATATTTACTTGTATTTATTCATTTTAAATTGCATTTTTTTTTATACCCCTCAGCAACATTAAGTTGACATAAGAAATGCTGTATTCAAAAAAGTATAGCCTTTAGAGCTTGAAGACCCCCACCCCAAAATTACTGTTTCAGGTCTCATTTGGTACATGCAGCACACTGAGCCGTGGCACTTGAAATCAACAGTGTTGGGCATTTAAATGCACCACTGAAGGACATGTACAGAATAGGTTCAAATATACCTGTCCCTACTACAGCCTAGAACAAGGGATTAGATACAAAAATAACAGCTCCCGTTACCATGTATGGAAATACTTCTCCTGGCAACACACACTAATCTGTTAATATTTCTAGGTCTTTTTTGAAACTGTGCCTTACCCGACACCTTATTCGTTGCAGGCAATGGTTAGTAACATTGTTAATTTTTCCTCATCTAGGACTTAAAGATGGAAGCTACGAGCAGTACAGGTACACTTTTTTAAAAACAGTTAAGTTATTTGTGCTAAAGGAGTTACTGTGGGACTGGGAACCATGTGGACAGACACTGCCTGGCATGGCACTTGCAAGATCTTTCCACCCCAGTTGCTTTGAAACACTGGATCTATTTCTGTTTCAATGTTACAGCATGTTCTAATCTGTAGTCAAAATTCAGGCTAAACTCTCCTCCTTCCTCATCTTTCAGACAGTAGTGCTGGTGATTTTCTTGGTGACGGTTAACTTTTTTTTTCTCCTTTTGCTGCTTGAAAATTAGGCAGTTTCAGCGTCGCAAGTGGCCAGATGTGAAGAGACCATCATCTGCCAAGTCACTGTGAGTTGGGAGCAGTTCACAAAAAGCATTCAGCATTTTCTTTACCTTTCTTTCCTTCACTTCTCTTTTTGCATGCAGCACCTTTAACATCATCATCATCATCTATTCTCATGGAATGCGTAAGTGGGAAATCCTCTAAATTATGCAAGTGATACCGCCGTCATTACAGACAAAACCTCTCGGTACCTGTGTTCTGGGAATCAGGACCAGTAAGGTCAAGGTGATTTCAAACTTGAGCAAAGCTGGATGCTCAGTTGAACAAACCAATTATGGTTAACTGCCATTAAAAATCAGAGACCGTTACATTTTGTTTGAATTTAAACCTGTATTGGCTACCTCATGGTCTCTCATCATCCAGAAAGAACAAAGCTGATTGTAACTTCTCAGAGTAGAGAGACTATCCCGTGTTTTCTTGTCTTTGGCCAACCACAGCCTCATGTGTTGTGAGCAAAAAAACCAGGTTAGAACAGAAAGCAGACAAGAAGACAGAGCTGCACACTTCTATTCTGCCATTATACTAAAATCTAATTGCCCCCCTTTAAAACTTGAAGGCGCTAGTCCATTCTCAACTTGCCAGAGCCCAAAGGTGAGATATAAATAAATAGCTACCTTTGCTATGCAAGTTACTGCGTCTGTATCTTCCCCTAAACAGAGCCTTGAGACGGCAAGCTCAGAAGAAATCATAAGGTGCTCTTAAATTGTGCAGTGAAAAAATACATGCATGTACGCTCAGAGGCACAGCCTAGCATTACCAACTCACCCCAGAGGAACTGCTCATTTAATGCTTAGAACCGAAAATGAAGCTAGAATTGATGAGCTGTGAGTTTTGTACAGGCTGAAGTTTCAAACCTAGTTGGATTGCTTCTGTGATAGACCTGCCGTGTTTTTATTGGTGGTCCTTGGTGTTTCAATTGGTTTTTTTCCTGCATGGACCCATTAAGAATATATTCTTAACCACTTCCTACTAGAATGTTACACACTAAATGGTGTTTGTTTTATTTTAAAGAGGACAGCTTTGGGAAGGCTGGGAGGGGTAACCTCCCCCAACTGCTGCACCTCCATGAGGACACAAACTGGCCAGAACTTGAATCCATGTACAGACTAAGTGAAAACGTGTATGACTTCAGAAAGAATTTTAATGTTAGCCTGGAGGACTGGATAAACGCTGAGGCTGAACTAGATAGAATGTTTGCACTGGTGAGTGAATTAAATAGATGCAGTGAAATTCTGGGAAATGCTGTCAGAAACACAGGTCTCCGAAATCCACTATTGTACCTGCTTTTTGCTTTGGATTATACCTCACCTGCTTCACGAGGCATTGTACTTCAAGAAGACACCACTAACACTGATCCTGGAATCGACAAAAAGGAAATAAATACAGCCACCTCCCAAAGAGGATTGCCAGCCCCGGGGGAAAAGTGTACACAGAGACAGCCGAAGGAGACTGAAAACATTTTTAAGTCCAACTCTATCTTCAGATGTCATGAGAAAAACTTTAAAGCCAAGTATAACCCTAAAGCAAGATCTAGAAAATGTGGATTTTTTCCTTCTACCTGGGGTAAAGGTAATGGTGCAAAAGAACTCCTAAGAGATGCAGGAAGTGAGCAGCATTGGATATTCTCAACACCATGATATTTCTCAAATTTCCTCTGAGGTTATGGTTTAGTTTCACGTCTACGTGTCCATCCTGTTGACACCTCTAGGAAAATTAGAGAAAAATTTTGACTAACGGGACACAACAGGTTTTTGGAGGGGTTGTGTAAATATTGATCAATATACTGTTTGAAAATAAATTCCTTCAGGTTGTGAAGAATTTTGTTAATAAAAAAGTGGAATGCCCACACACCATTTCTCAAAATGTTACTTAATGTTGCATAGAACATTCCAGAATTTATCCATTTTTTAAAATATTTAAAAATTTCAGTAAATGTACATCTTAAATTTTAATGAAATCAGATTTGTAGGAAGTTTTTTTATGTGGTGATACTATATTGTATGTCCAAAACCAAAACAGTTCCTTTAAGAAAGCAGCATTTGCTTGGTAATGTAACTTTTACATTTATTTTTAAAAAAGGCAGCTCCAAGAAGTTCAATACTTGTAGCTAATAAAGAATAATCTAGTTATAGTCTACAAAAACGTAGATGTTCTGAGTGATGGTTACTGTTTAAAGGCTTTTAAAGGGAAAAAAGGATCATTTTACTAAGGAAGCACAGTGTACAGAGTCTATTTGAGTATTTTCATAAAGACCTTATTAAATACATCGTAGTACAGGCACTAGCAGTGATATTTGTATTTATAATTTTTTTTCATGTTCGTCTGCTACCTTTTTTAAAGGCACATGCAGGAGGGAGCTCATGTGACAGACTCGACCAACTGTGGCCTTCACTCTTAACAAAGAGGTACTTTTTCTTTCAAAAAATTAACTTAAATAGCACTTGTGGAAATAGTGTAAAAAATACATCATGGAAATTATTTTAATACCGTCCCTAGTTCTGCACATTAGGAAATTCAAGTGGAATTACTTTGTGAGGGTTATGGACCTCTCCTACCACACCCCCTACTCAAAAATTACACTTGAATTTAGGAACCAAGGGGAAAAAAAAAAAAAAAAAGAAAAAAACTGCTCCAGAAGTGGATCTTTAATTGTATGTGCTGTCTAGTAAAACTAGGCTTGAGCTTGTAAGTCAAATACAGTTCCCAAAATTTTCTTGCAAGTTTTTTTTAACAATGGAAGTAATATATAATTGTCTGTCTTAATCTAGCCATAGTTTTTGTTTACAACCTGTTACAGATTTTGGGGGTTATCAGAAACATCTGCTAGATGATGAGATCCTAAAAATACTGAATTTAAACTCACCCCTAGAAACACACTTTGCTCTTTCCAGAGAGAGGTGTTCGCTGTCTCCCATTCCCAGTGAGTATGCAGAAAGCATACAAGGCTAGATTGAAAAAAAATTTGCACTTACCTTTGCTTTGTGTTCAGCCTGTCAAGATGACAAGATGAGGGTGTGACTACCACAATCCTGCATGGCTCCTCTTGCCTGTCGGTCAGAAGCTTGAAGTTACCACATCCCTTTCTATATAAAATATTGAGCTGTGGGACTTGTGTGTGACCCCAGAAGCAGCTGTTGTGTCACAAAAGGCAGGCTAGTGCCAAGTTCTGGGGAAGCTGCCACCTCTTCTCCTTTCAGCTCTGCTAACAGTGTTGTTGAAGCTGAAAAGGACATAAATTCCACTCAGTGAAACTTGAGTTGCTAGATGGGTCTCTCAGGTGGAAGGTCGGAGCTGTTACTCCCTTGGCTTTTACAGCCCACTAGGAAAAAAGGTAAATCATTTGCTGTACATCTCTCTCCTCAGGAATAGTGCTGGATTTTCTCTGCCCTTTCCAGGATACAGTTATCAGCCTTAAAGTATTAGACAGCTAATACACTGTGTCACCAAGTTCTGATTTTAAATAGAAACCTTTATTTACATTATTATTAACATCCAAACACAAAAATCAGAAGAGCAGTAATACCTTACAACCAACTCTTTTATAAATCAGCCCCCGTGAATTTTCTGTTTTGCAAAATAAAGATACAGGTATTTCAAGCAATACTTATGTAAACTAAACTGAAATGCAATTCTCAATACTGTATGCCTTCTCCTGAGAATTTTTTTAAATATTGCTCTCAGAATTACATGGTTTCATAGTTGCTGTATCATTCTGTCATCTGGTAGTCTGCACATAAATTCTAAAATAAAATGTGTGCTAATTGGTACAACATTACAACAGTTTTGTCTTATGACTGAAAAATGGTCCTGATTTTCTAACTCAAAGCCATTATTTTAGGCCAAAATTGGAAAAAAATACTACCTATTCATTTAATAAAACCAGGGCTTTTGTGATCAAAAGTTTAAGAGATATGTAGCAAATCAACACTCATTATGCAGCAGTGATTGAAGGTGGTTGTACTGGCTCATTGTTCTCTTACTGTTGAAAAATGTTACACAGCTCATTCTTTAAAAACATTCAGAAAAATCTGCTGCTATAGAACCAAAACAGAACTGGTGGGGAGATATTAAATGTCCACAGATTTCAAGGTCAGTTTCATTTTCTGCAGTAGGTAAGATTTTCAAACTAGCACGAGTATTTAGGATCAGTGCTGCCAAGAAAGATGTCATCACTGCATTTTAAAAATGCCCCCCTCCCCCCCTTACACAAGTTTAAACTAAAAATCTTTGGATTCAGCAAAAAAGTAGATACTGGAAAGCTCCACCGTTCTAAACAGAGGTGAGAAAACAATGAACTTTGATAACATCAGTCAGGTACCAGTTATACACAGATGTATAGATAGAATCACTTATTTTTAAAAAATTAAAAGGGCACAATGTATAAAGTAGTATATAGTCTAAGAGCTCACCTAAAGAAAGCAATAAGGGTTTGTAGTTTCCATCAATATAATGAACAACTACAAAATATAAAGATTGTTCTACTCTGATTTGATATAAAAAGCAAGGGATTGTTGCCTGTCAACTCCAGAAGGCAGCACTTACTCAACAAACAGATATGTTCTATGCAATAAGAGTTCCTTAGGCTTTTAAAAGTTTTGCATTAAAAAACACATATGAATTGGACTGAAGCTTTCAAATAAATACCATCACCTAATCTATACACTCAGTACTAATTGCAGAGACAGAGTTGCATAAAGTAGATCAACTGAATCTACATTCCCTTTGGAACACAACTGGCTGTATAAGGATGAACTTTTTTAGAGTATTTCTAGTTAAATTTATTTCTATTAAAATGGAAGATCACTGAAAATTCTGAATAATAAAACCCCCTCTTGCTTATAGTACCAAGAAGAAACAATCAAGAACACAGAACATTTTTTTTGTTTACTCACTTGGGAGAAGTCAGTTTTCTATTACACAGTGAACAACAGAACAAAAGCACCACACATCTTAAACATTTCTGGGTCGTCCCTTATGGAAGTGTAGAGGTTTGACTCATTGTAACTGCCTGAAACTGGAAAAACTGCAAAAAGATCTCAATTTCATGGAACAACACCACCAACAAAAAAAAAAAAAGGGGGGGGTGTAGGGATCCTATCAGGGATCCTATCAGCAAATAATACAAATAAATTTGTAACAAGACAAATACTGATATGAGAGAAACCTGCTTAGAAAATACATTCATTACTATTAGAACAATCCAATGAGGTGCAGACAGTTGATTGAAGTGTGGCTTAATATCCTTAAAGATTTCTGCATGTCATGTAACAACAAATATTTTGCAACAGACAAACTTCTTCAAAGAACATTTAGAGTTCATTAAAATTGACCAAAAGAGACACAATCCAGATTCATCAACTGAAAAGGCAACATATTATAGAATGACATGACCCTCCTGATGAGTCATAACATCTTGCAATGCAGAGCCTCTGTGTCAACTTGCCTTATGTAAAAAGAAATGTAACAAAGTGCTCACAGGTGGAGAAAGCATTTAACAGCTGGCCTTCTATAAAATGCTATATGTTAAAGATGTAAAAATAAATGAAGTGTTGAAGACCAAAGACGACAAAGACGTGGGCCAAAGTCACCCAACTTCAAAGTCATTACATTTAATTAAAAAAAAAAAAAAAAAAAATTCTATTTGGACCTCAACTACACTGAGTTTACAGAAATCAAGTTTGTTAAATATTTAACTTCACAAACTCTGCAAAAATGAGTTAGTGACCTACAAAAGTCATATATATAATACATTATCTTAAAGATCATATTTACAAAATTTATTCACAAAAAGACTGCAAAATTCTGATTCAGACTGCAGTGCCTTGCCTTGAGTTTTCTGAAGTTATTTGCAAAAAGATGAAAGATTATTGCTCTAATTTCCATACACAGAAAACGTTACATTATGCAGTCTTGTCAAATAATTCCTAAGAGATTGTGTTTAAGAAGGAACATGAGTACACCCTACCTTCGTATTAAGTCCTTATCAAAGATATTGCATTAATCCATTATATAAGTCTTTTGTAAAGTGCACTCAGCTGCACGTCAATATGTAAATATTAGTCAAAATTATGTTTAAATAACTTAAATTTATTATCCTCTCTTTTTACCCCTTGGCTTCAATGGACAGGATTTTGGACTACTATGTGCCAATTAATTTTGCACTGCTACTTTGCTTGGGATATCCTGACTCTTGGGGGTAAGAGATTAAAAGCAGCATTTATATTCAGGAATTCATATAAAAGAGTCAAGGCTAGGAACTACATTCTCTGTCAGATATTGTTACTAGAGAAATCAGAAAATTCTTACCACCGTGACTTCTCCAGGCACTTTTGTCTGCCTGTAGTTAAAGGGCTTTGGATAGCTACAGTAAATAGATACGGTAACCAGGAGTCTACCCATCACATAGCTACTAAAATGCCATTGCCAAATTCACATTTCTAGAGGCAGAGCGCCAAAAATATGTATGACCTTCTTTGTACACCACAATATACAGAAATACAGAGACTGCGGCTACTAAAACGGATTGTTGTTGGGTTGGGGTTTTTTTTCTCTGAATGAAGTAACTTAGACCATCATGGCAATTGACAGGAAAAATCACTTATTTCCATAAGGCCAGTACGAGCTGCTGTGAAGAATGCGGAGCTTTCCTTTACAATACTAGTGCATCCTGAATGCAGCGCATTCTTGCTTGAAGAGACGGTTCTGTGTGTCAGCAATATTTCTGTTAAAGAAAAGAAGAAATAATCGGCGACAATCCAGACCGTGGCTGAAAAAAATGGTCAGCATACTGCGTTCTGAGGAGGAAAGTACCGACAGTCAATTTCAAAGCAGAACAATAGCATTTTAGTGCTCTGCTTTGAAGGTAACTTTGTAGAAAACAAATGCTGTCCTAGAATTTCCTAAACACGTTATTTGGGTATCATCTTCACTGTACGGCTCATGGGTTTGGAAAATCTGACATTTCACCTTCATTTTCCCCTCTTTACAAAAGGTATCTGTTTTATCACAGTCCTCCCATACCTTACTTATCCCCCCAAAATCCTCACATTAGTTTAGCTGCTTCCTTTGGTACTTTAGAAAGTAACTCATATAACTTTGTCTACTTGAATAATTTTAGCTTATCTTTATGTGACATTGCTTATGCCTTGGTATTTTGTAGAAAGGTTACAGAAAACTATGTTGTATTTCAGCCTTCTGTGCAGTGCCTCATATTAGCTCTTTTTTCCCTTTAAATAATGGGTCTAAATTCTCCATGGTTGCTGGCTGTGCATACACAAGATACTCTATGGTATTACAAGGGTAAGTATCAGCAGAAGCTTCTGCCAGAAGGATACTGTGCGACCAGGATTCTCGGTCTGACTCATGAACACTATTATAACTCATCTTTTACATCCAATGAAGATACTTTCCACAGTCTCTGTGTTTCACTCTCTGGGGTTTCTCCACGCTCAGCATTTAAGCATCCTTTGTGCAGTTTAAGCCTTGATCCTACCTATGATACTTCAAAGTCAGCAGCTAATCACAGCACAAAGCTTGGGTTCATCATGGATTTGACAGAAATACCATCAAAAATGAGGTATTTCTTGGAACATAAAAATGGTAGGTCAACAGATATAAATGCAAACAAGATAACTGAGAAAAGGAATGTGCCAGAGGAATGGCTTGGAGCAGATTGTACTCAATGGGAAAAGAGTCAACAGATCTTTTCATCAATCTCTATGTACATCTTACCTGGTCTGGACCCATTGGCATCCCTGACATAGGCATGGTGTTAATATTCATCTGTCCAATGTGGCCACTGCTGCCATTCATGTGCATCATGCTGTATGCTGCTGGATTACCTTGATGGCTGAACTGCTGCTGTGGGAAAGAACTGAAGCACAAAAGGACAAATAAAATTACCTTCAAGAAGTTCACACATTGATATATTGCCTTCCCTGCACCAGCTGTCAACGCCTGAAAGATAAAACTACTTTTACATTTACTTGTTTCTACACAGTATCTGTTTAACGTGGAAACAGAAACTTCCCTCTCAAAAGATATTTGGAATTTTTAGATGTGCACAGAATTATGTGTGTGCATTTCCTACTGTAACCTTTCGGAAGGCTTCTGCTAGGGCTGTCCTGTCCACTGCAATACTATTCTGAACTTTCATATTTACCCCCAAGTTATTTTTTCAGTATGCGAAGACTGAATGTTGCTTCCAGTCAGAAGGGTTGCAGGGGTCCAGCCTGAGTAAATGGAGCTAAGCACCAGAAGTATTAATCAGTCCATTTCCTAATCCAGGGCAGGATCAAGGACAATACAGTCACTAGCAATACAGGTTATTTTTCCCCTCTTCTAAATCCTTTTCCTACTATAAGCTATTTAACACAGCTTCTACTTTTGACAAAATGAAAGACAATTTTTGAGCTACAGGGTCTAACTGAGAAGCTCACCTGCTCCTGGCCATGCTTCCCGAGGGCCAACCCTTCATCTCGGGGGACTGGTACATTGCTGTGGTCTGAGGATGCTGCATCATTGGATTCTGGGAGGGTCCAATTCTTGATGACATCATTGGGTTGGGAGGGCTTGATACTCTGCTAAATGCAGGATCAGGTTGTTGGCTTATTCCTTAGAAGGAGAAGGAACAAAATATATTTCAGTTATCATCACCTAGTACTGTTAGTTTATCTTCTTGCAGTGATGGGAAGGGGGAAAAAGTCACCCTATTTTGTAGAAGCATTTTCCATTTTTCAGAATGATTGGTGTTTAGAACAATAATAAACGAAGAAAGGGAAGAGAAAACCTGACAGACAAGAACCCCAAAATATTTTAGTACTAGTACCATAATTAGGTGCATAGGGGAATTGCTGTGGAGGAACTTGAGCCATCGGAGGTCCTGTCAAAGCGCTGTCCATGCTTCCTGAGGCAGTCACATTTGGTGGTGGACTGAAAGCCTGAGGTTGCTGTTGCTGCTGCATCATCATTGCCATCCTCTGTTGTCTAAAATGATGACTTATTAGCTCCCTGTTACGCTGAGCCACCATTTGAGCGTTAAGAAAACCTTGCTGCTATCCCCCAAAGAAAAGAAAAATCATATTAGAAAACACTTTTACAAATGAAATCATGTCAGAGTCAAACTGCCTGCACTCCTTCTAACTGTAAGACCCAGCATACTCAGTACCAGAACAGAAAGGTAAGAAAACTCACAGCCAGTATAAAAGTCATCAAAATACCAGACAAAGGTTTTCAATAAGTTGCCATTAGTACTAAACAAATGATAAAGCAGATTGGCTGTCATATCCTACAAGGACAGGACTATTGGCACACTGTACTGATAGCATGACCTAATGGACAAAGGCCTCCGAAATCTCATGAACAGCAGCTTCATTTAATTCTACAGGGGAACAAAACAAGATGAATGCTGTGAAACCATGAAAGAAGGCCCAGATTCTAAATAGAAAATAGTAAATGATGTGTCTATTTAAAAACTCCTGTTTCAGATGGTTAGTGTAATAACCACTTACCTGTGATCCCACCTGTGGCTGCATAACTGGTCTCATCACTGAGGTATTAGCACTGACTGGATTCTCCATTTTCATTTCAAGCGCTTGACGGGTCTGATTCATAAACTTGGAAAAAAAACATTTTAGCACTGTTACCTCGAAAATTCCAGTATCTGAATAAAGGTAGCTCATCCAAAAATCATTCTTTACGGACCTTTTGAATCCATAAAGTGCAATGGTTAATTTTTGCCTTGTTTGATATACCTGAAGTACTAAGCTCTTCAGTTAAGCAGCTCAAATACACACAAAAAGTAAAACCATCCAAACAATGCAGCAGTAACTGGCTTTTTATTTCTTCTTCCCTTGAAATTAGCACTTTTTAAGAATAAATCTTTAGCAGACTGCCTATCTGTTACAAACTGTGTTTTGGGCAGAAGGGTATAACCCATAGCTTTACTAAAAATAATAATATTCTGTCTCCTTCCCTCTCCATCCCAAGAGCTCAAAACTATATAGACAGAACTAGTGTCACAGAACAACCAAGAGAGAAGACACTGTTGCCCAAAGATTAAGCACTGCCATTCCATGTGACACGGCACCATCTCAATTTCCCGAGATCTATTTGTACATTGTATTTGATACCAGGACTGCATTTTCACAAGGGGAATTCAATACTGAAATCATGCAGCAATTTTTTAAGCAGTGCTTTCAACCCACTGTTAAAATCATATGTGGCTGTATCTATTCTCTTGCTGTTCATCCTGAGAGAATACCTAAAGTGACATCAAATCAATAAATGGAAAGCAAATCTTTATTTCAATAAGCCAAAATGACTAGACAGAAAATATAGTGGAAAAAGAAACAACATTTGATTTACAGGAGAAATGCAGCTGCCTGCTTAATGATATCACTGAGATTCAAAAAATATACTTAATGGATAAAGTGATGATCCAAAGCTAGGTTGTATGAGCACTGTTTTAAGTAGCAATACTGCTGTGTGCTGCAGGAACCAACCTAATCTGTATCTAATGAGGCTGATGAAGGAGAAACACTTGTCCTAATAAAGGTTCTTTCACTCCTACAGCCATTTAGGGCACACAGTGTGAAAAGCACTGTCAAAATGAAAGATCTGTCCTTTCACTCATCTGCTGTGATGTCAATTTTTGTATTTGTGAAGCAGCACAATTCAATATTCTCCTTACCCCATTCCAAAACAAGCAAGCATAAAGGCATGAGCATAAGATTACCTGCTGCCCCTGAAGCCTCTGCTGAAGCTGCATGCGGAGCTGCTTTGGTGTACTGGTTCGAGGTCTCATCACGTTTGCTCTTGGATGCATACTTTGAAGTGGAAAATTGCTCTGTTGGCTCATCTGATTCATCACTGAGTTAAATGATGGCTGTTGTCCCTGAATGTTGCTAAACCCACTTGGTATTGCTGCCCCTTGCCCTTGGTAGGGCTGACCATATAACGAAGGCTTCTGGTCAATCATAACTGAAGATTCCTGACCTTGAAATGAATCTTGTTTGGGTTCCAAAGCTTGTCCCTTCAAGAGATACAAAGGTGTTTTCACTAGCAGCATATTCTTTAAGTAGGAAATCCTAAACAAACAGTGACGCTAACGCAGCATATAACCACCAATGGTTTCTTAGGCAGAACACAGGATGGACAGATTATTATTAGTTTTGTCCCCAGACAAATGAAATGGCAAAATTTATTATTAATGATAATGAATTTTTTAAAACTCGGTTTTGCTCCACACTGCTTACACAGGCAGACCAGGATCATTACTCACGCCCTTCTGCACCTTTAAACTGCTATTTGTACTAAATGACAGTGCAATTTTGTCATTTTTAGCAAGTTCCAAATTTTTCATAGAATTACTTTTTCCTATTTACTAGCCATACAAATTCAAGCTGGAACTGGAGGAGATGGAAGCATCCTACTTGCTAACATGTCACTGCCAGTCAAATCTTTCACAAGCCAAGCTCAATTGACAATAGTTTATATTAAAGAAAGCTGACACAATTCTCTGCTTATAGAATTACAATGAAGACAAGAAAGTAAGGAGTC
The DNA here is from genome assembly GCA_024611175.1 of Megaceryle torquata. Classification (NCBI taxonomy): domain Eukaryota; kingdom Metazoa; phylum Chordata; class Aves; order Coraciiformes; family Cerylidae; genus Megaceryle; species Megaceryle torquata. The sequence goes on from JANIJG010018846.1 coordinate 66,951, forward strand.
CATTCAACTTTCTTCTCAAATAACAAAATAATACAACTTTTGGTTGGTTGGTTTTTTAATAGATGGGAAAAAATCTGTTTTCTTACTTGGTTTACAAGATCAGGAATTCCTAATGCTCTGTCAATTTCTTCCAGACCTGTGACATCCGTATTACTCAGCAAGGTATGCAGCTGATCCAAAAGTGCCCTTTCATCATTCTGGCCTTCCATATTTGGTGCCGGACATAAGAGGTCATCCAAAGAGTTTCTAACTAGTTGTCTATATAGATAAAAACATTACAGCCATTATGGACTATAAAGGCATATACGTTTTGTTTTTTTTTTTTTTTTTTTTTTTTAATAAAATTTTGACCTGTGAATT
>JANIJG010018846.1:67362-97849 GCA_024611175.1 Megaceryle torquata
TGGGTTGTTTTGTTTTTTTTTTTTTTTTTTTTTCTTTTTAATAAGATTATGACCTGGAGATGATTACGTGCTGTAATCACCCAGAAGACTGAAGTAAGACCTAAGAACTTAAATCCCAGTTTTAGGTCCTGAAACATCCAGCCAGCTGCCACATATCCTTGAACACATGTAAATTCTGTTTTCTCCTGGCTTCCACACATGCCACAGAAACTTTTTCAGATTTTCCCACCTCTTTTCTCCATGCGTCCCAACACAAGGACTGATTGAATTTTGTTATCAGTGCCTTTTGTGGGACTGGGTGTAAAGACACCCAGTGTCATACCATCAGAGAAATGGGAACAGATTCCAACTCCAATCTTTTACTCCCACTGTATATGCTACATCCATTTTTCTCCAGGTCTTAAATTCTTCTGACAAACAGTAAACAGTCATACTAAAACTTAGCTTAAACCCCTCCCCAATTCTACCTGTTTTGTGACCCCCGCGATGCTTGTTCCATGGACAGCATGTTGTCAGGCCACGATCCTGGTTGGTTAGATGGTCCAGGCTGTCCATATGGATTCCCTCCCATGCCCATGTTTATCTCATTTGGCCCTGTGAGGCAAAATATTTGCATGGGTTTTCTGTCACTGGTTTTGTTCTTCATTTGGGTTTTGGGTTTTTTTTTTAATAAAGCTGTCATCTTGCTCTCTCAGTGTTCACATAAAGCACAAATTGTCAGGCAGTTTCATGAGCTACTAGCACATTTTAGCATATATAGGTACATGAACTCACACTCAAGATAATTTCAGAGATATTATAGACCACAGATTTAAATGTGCCAGTGATCTAAAGCTGCAACCATATTAGAGCAGAACTGCTATTTCTAATCCTTAAACCCCTAGAATAGGAACTTGAAAGATACAGCAGATTTACAGCCAAAAAAAGTACTAGTTTACTGGCCAGTGAAACAGGGGTACTAGCAAATATATATATTGTCATAGTGACATGAACAACATTTGGCATTTTGAATTCCATAATAGGGTGAAAATCAAAAGAAACAGAAGGTACATGGCAACATTTTACTCTTTGGGAGTACAGCCTTCCTTCTACCCATTCAGAGACATACAGCACTACAGAGAAGAGTCTCTGTCATCCCATTATTTCCCAGTATTTGTAGAGAAATGTTCCCCATATTTGTAGGGAAAACCTAGAAATTGTTATTTCTAGGAAGCTAAGCTGAGGAATTCTGACTGGCTGCACAAACTTCTTCCTGATTTAGCCTTATATTCACATGTCACATTGAAACAGCAAGTCTGTCTGAGAGAGCTGGTAACAGCCCTGGTAGCGTTCCACAATAAAAAAAGAAAAAAGGAATGGCACCCTCTCCTTTGGCCATGCCAACATTGGCACATTAGACAGGACAATTTCAGCTCTAGGCTAAATCTTTGTTAGATACAGAACAGAAAAAAACCACAAGCTCTAAGACTCTTCCCATTTTAGACGTGCAGCTTATTTTATCCCAAGCACACATGAACAATTAAAAGAGAACCTATATATGCAATGTGGTTTTATATGAAATTTGGATACTGCACGTAAAAATAATTTTGAAATACTTAAGCTTTAAAAACCCTTTACCAAGAAGTTAACACCAAAAAACCATCTGTATTAAGCACAATTAATTAATCAGAATACCAGTATCTTCAAATATAACCAAAGATGGCACTTAGTTCCTGGAATTTAGCAGAGAAGTAGTGCACTAAAGAAATACAGAGAAATTATCCCCCCAAAATCTGGAGACGCATCATGAATTATCTCTGTATGGAACACACAGATATCACTGGAAGAAAACAAAAAGAACACCAAGAAGTCATCAAATGTCCCAGTCAGGGAACAATTACAGTCTTTACCTCAAAAAGCCTCTGGATGAAAGGTTAGTATGGTACCAAAACCAAAAAGGTTCTGGTGATGAATGCTTACTAAGAAACTAGTGAGACTGTGCTAAGGAAAAAATATAAAAAATATTAAAAATATATAAAAAGTAAAGAGCTTACTCATGTGAATCATTTGCTGCTGCAACATTGGTCTTGTACCAGGTATGCTATTGGAGCGGACAGGCAGCCCAGGCACGGAGCCACCCACCGTGGGTCTGGGAAGAGATGCACTGAACTCGGGTCCTGGTCTCAGCATTGAACCAGAACTTGTCGGTTCCAAACGGTTCACTTTTGAGTTAGGCAAACCCCAATCTCCTGACTGATGTTGATTCATTGCAACATTTCTATTGGGAGTACTTGCTGTAATGAAAAGCAGAAAATACATTAATTTTTCATCTAGAATACATTACATATTTTGGGTTCAGAATTATTTTTATGGGGTTTGTTTTTATTTTAGCAACAAGGATACCTGCTGATGACAGCAATTCACTGACGTCTCAAAAAAACCATCTAAAGTTTACCATGCCAATTTCTAAATCATCAGACTACTATATTCATCTAAATATATTTTAAAATATTAATGACTGACTGCCATCATGACCAGTTCTTGCATTTATATATCAAAAACATGTTAAATTCAAAATAGAAAAAAAAAAAAAACCAAAAAAACCCTACTAAACAAAAAGTAAAGTACTGGTAATAACAGAGATAGTAAACAGTCCTGTTATTATTTTAGCTAGATTTAATAACTAAAAGGTATCTATATGCTGATAGAAAAATTAATATTCTTTAATGCTAATATTTCTTCTAACCAAAATTTATAATATAATCTTAAAATCTATTTTACAATGAGATCTATTTGCACACAATCCACAAACCTAGACTTGCTCCAAAATTTTCCTGGTTTTCAATCATTCTTGGACTTCCACCCATTAGGTTTTGCTTTTGTAACATGGAGAATGCATTGACATTCCTCACTGAAGCACTCGAACCCCCAGGGCTGTCTAAAGACATTGCTCTGTTGAAAGGTGGGCGGGTGGTCTGCACGGACTGGGGACTCCTCATACCTGTTAAAGAATTAAAAGATACATGTAGGTGTATATTTTACATAGAAAGCAGCACTAATTAACTTAAATAAGTCGTACCTATTTCTGAGTACATACATTTGACCTCAAACAAGACAGGAATAGTTATTTTGTTATGTTCCGAATACACAAATCACATTTTGAGTACAGACTTATTAGGACCTTTTACTGGAAATGCCAAAGCAGCTGCCTTTGGACCTAGAGATACTGTGCACAGCATGCTACCTGGACTAATTAACCCAGAAATCACTGTGCTCCACAGCCAATATAGTGTCAGTGGCCTTATGTGTTCTTGTACCTGGTTTTACGTTTCTCATTATCCATATTTCACCTCCTTCGGTTACCTCAGCAATCTCCTGCTCTGTGTAATCAAGAGGACCAGCGCTACAAAAGGAAGCGACAACTGCAGTGACACTGGTCTATTAGCAAGGTTATCTTTCCCTCCTACTCAGCTTCCTGCTAAGGAAGGGCATTCCTTTACATGTCGAGGAGAAGTACTGATTAGAATGTGCAGGCCATAAGACATTTTTGCATAGAATAATTGGGAAATCAAGCTTGCCACCAATCCTACATTATTTCCTTAGTATGGTTATCTGTAAGGAAAAAAAAATCCCAATTTTAATTGACAACACAAAACCTTTCTCTTGATGTCTCATCTCTGAGAAATCTACATTAGACAAACTCAGAGGAAATAATAAAATAAGGAACTGAAGTTGATGTTATTCATTGTGTATATAGCAGGTGAGTGCTGTCAAGACAGGTAACAGTGTACATCATAGCCTATGAAAGCATAATTAGCCATTTTGCATTACATTTGTCCTTGAAGATATAGGAGAACAAGAAAGTATTCTCTAAGGGTGCATTACGTTTGCATCAGGTAAAAAGTTTTAAAACCAAAGAGATATTAGATGGAATTCCTTACCCAATAGGGCATTTCCTTGAAATAACGCTTGCTTTGTTCCAAGGTTATTTCCATTTGCAGACATAGCATTATTGTAAAACTCTGAACTAGTCAGATCACCTAGAATTGCATCCAAATTATCCAAGTCTCCACTCATCTGAAAAAGATGCAGTAAAGTACCAAGGTTATATGGCTATCTTTCAGCTTTTATTTAGCTCCTCGCTAATCTTGAAAGATACAACTAGGAGACAAATGTTTTAGTTCACTGACAATACCTTGGGCTAACTCCCAGTTTCCAAAGAGCTTCAGATATCATTAAGCTACATTTTTTTTAGACTGTTTTGCTTGGCTAATTTTGATAATTAGGAGAAACTGGAGGTACACATAAATAAAACAAAAAGCACATTTGAGTATAAATGCTTCAGTCATCACAAATTACAAAGATAAAAAACTAACAATAGTAAACAATGTCCACAATTTGTATCATTCAGTGATAAATAATGTATTTGTCATACACAAAAAGCCTGATTTGATTATTGGTAAACACAACACAGGAAAAGCAAACAGATTATTCTGGTCAATTGGAGTCCCAACCTTCTTTAAAAATTTGTCTTTAAATCAGATACAGTTTTAACAGGAAAAAGAAAATGGCCTTTATAGTGGATTCATATCTTCACAAAACAAGCTGCTCTGAATATGTTAATTAGATCTCAGGAGCAAGCACTGAAACCACACACTGGGTACTACTACACAGTTGTTCGTGACTTTTCCATAAGTAGCACTCAAAAAAAAATGTTATAAGGTGTTTCATTTATAGGCAGCCATTTGCTAATATAAAAATTATGCAGTAATTTTTTATTTACATAGTTATTACTGACTTGGGGAATCCAAGTTCTAAAATATCAACACGTTTTCAGTAAACTCTGCCATACTGACCCCTATTATTCACTGTGAAGCAGTTCCAAATGTGACTTAGGAACCAAATACAAAATAAACATCTACACTTTATAGAAAAACAGATGTCCCTAACAAGTGCACTGCTGCTTTCAGGAGAGTTGTTCCATGGTGATATAGTTTGCTATATCATGACATTTCCACTCTAGAAACATCAAAACAAATAAATATACATATATTAATTTGAATAATGAATATACATATACATATATGTGTGTATGTGGAACAACATTTTCCTTCATTTAAGAAAAAAAAGTGCTAAAACCAATGAATGAACTAAAACCAATCTACATCTACTTTAAGTATTACACATTTTTGTGTACTCTTTATAATTTCAAAATGAAATCACGTTTTACCTTTTGCTGTTGTATTGCTAATTGCAGAGGCAGTTACAGCTCCATTTCCTAATAAGCCATAAAAATAAACGTGCGTTGTGTGTGAAATTGCAGATGTTAAAGATCCTATTTTAACATAGCATATACTTACAAATTATTCCTTAATCATACCATAACTTAAAGATAACATTATTCCCAAACTTCAGTACAGGATATTTGGTTATAGGCATGTTCTGTAGTTGTCTTTGCTTGTGCTTTTTTCCTGAAAATAAAACCTGGGCGTATAGTTCGACACTGCTTGCACAGAACTTTCTTAGATATGTTTAAACGTGTAACTAAAAAAAGTTTTGGTATTTAGCCATTCACTGTAATAAGAAAAACCAGTTTGTTCACTACCATCATTTTACATTATACTGTACCTCCTCCGATGGTTCCGTTTTTATCTTCATCTCTTTTTCTTGACTAGAAGTAGGAATTGTAGAACTACTGCACTGTCCCATTTTAGTATCCACACTTTCTACTTTAGGCTTCAGCTCTTTGGAAAGCGGGTCTTTAACATCATCTTTATCTAACAGATATCTTAGTAAAGCATTGTTTTCCTTCTTCTTTGGGCTCAGTTGCTCTTGTTTGACAGTACCTTCTCCACAGGGGGCTGTATTACTAGCATCATGATATGTATCTTTACCAGTAGCTTCAGCTGTGATCTTGGCTACCTCTGCAGGAGAATTGCCATTCTGCAACAATTTATGTAGAATCCTATGCTTCTCTTGCAGAAGGGACCCATGCATGTTTGAGGAGGAAGACACCCCTCCAGATGTTGATGAGGAAACTCCTGAAGGACTGGTAACATTGGTAGAAGATTCTTTACAATTTGAGTCTAAAGGGGAGTTTGATGCTGTAGAATGTCCTCTTTCATCTGAGGAGCATGTGAGTAGCTGAAGCAGTTTTTTATGCCCTTTGCTTTCAGATGGTCCTCTCTGACTTTCAGATGCCTCCATATTTCCCTCTTTACTATCTTTTTCAGTAAGGAGATCTCGGCTGTTTGACTGGCAGATGGAACTTTCCACTTGGTTTTGTTCACAATACAAACCAGAAGGGCTTTTGGAGTCCTGGGTACTTGATTTACTTTGCTGAGCTATGCTCATGTTTGGGGAATTATCCAGTTTTGGACCCGGCGAAGAAAGTGTTGATAACAGGGAAGTCCCAACACCCTCACTAATGGCTTGAAGAGCACTAAGAGAACTGCTGGAGAAAGTGCTGTTGCCGGTGTTGCTGGCAGATGCCATTGGAGAGTGCATACCTGTGTCATGTGACAGAGATCAAACTCATTAGACAACAGCACTGTCTGAATCTACTTTTCCCTTTATGTATGGCTGTCACATTGAGTTAATTATTTTTTAGTATTTTTTTACCATTAAATTAGCCATGCTCCATAAGTAACACATGCAAGGTCACATAGAACAATTAAAAAGGATGAACAATTGAATTCAGATAAAAGTGAGGAAAAGATAGCTTAAAGAAACCCAAACAAACCAACCAAACAAACAAAACTGCTTACAGCAAAAATACCTGTAACTGGAGAAAACTGGTGTGAACTCATTTTTGGACTCCCTCGATTCCTAGGAGATATCATTAGATTCTGTTGGTTGGAAGTTAAGCCAGGACTACCATGTGGTGGACTACTTATATTTAACCCATAACTGTTGTTCTGGTAGGCAGAGGACTGCATTCCAGGTCCAGAGTTCACTGGCCCCATATTAGCAGGGCCTCCATATCGAGTGCTGCTGAGCTGTCCCACTGCACTGGGATCTCCCATACTGTAGTTCCGGTTCTGCATTGGCACGCCTTGACCAGGTGACATGTTCATAAGACCACCAACAGAATTGGTGTTTCCAGCCACAGGTGTTCTGATGTTTTGCCCAACTGAATTAGGATTTGGCCGATATCCATTTTGTTCTCTGAAAGTTCAGTAACATCCCAAGAAACCCCAAGAAAACAAATTAAAGTGTTATTTGGAATTAACAGCTACAAAGAGAGCATAACATTATTATGTCATTTTCCACATATTTTTCAAAAAGAGCAGTGAGAATTCAAGCTTCCACAAAAACAGAACTAAGCAATGCCACTCATTTATTCATGACAGAAGCGCTTGGTCCTTTCGGTGATTTGAGCTTTAAGTACATAAAGTATCACCCCTTCAGAAAGCTTTCATCAACAGTCATTAGGGATTTATCAGTTTAAACATCTTCCTTCTTTTACTCCCTTCCTGAGTCAATGCATGACACCATTCTACTGTGCACGCTAATGCTGCCCTGAACAATCTCAGCTACTCATTTTTCAGCATCTGGAGGCACTTTAAAGCCAGAAGCAGACAGATTCCCTCCAGAGTGGCATTTAAATTATTCTTGCAATCCACAAGAACAGGTCACAGGAAGTGCTATTTAAGGTACATTTAACTTTGAGGTATCCATGATGCATGTGAGGGGGCTTTGTTGTCTTTTTAATTGGTCTGCAATTAAAAAGAGTAAGATAAAGCATGTAACTGAGCACTTCTATTTTTAGTGTTTCATCATTATAAATGTTAACCCAACAATTAATAAATAATGGAGGCTCCATGCAGGTACTGAGTAAAAACTCTCTCTTTTGCCTGCAACTGTCTTTCTGCCACACAGTTCAGTTGGGAGTGTCAGTGTTAGGTTGACACACTTATTTCTATGCTATGCAACTCTGCTTTCCAAGTTGTTCCCTCCCCTGAGTTTTAATCAGAAAAAGTATTTCTAGCATGCTATTTTTTTTCAGGTACCTTCAAGGTCAGGTATGTTTTTAAAAGCTATGACACTTAAATGACAAACAGATAGCACTGATTTCACCTTTGAAGAAAGTGGGTAGAGACAAATCCATGGCGGTCATTAGTTACAGGATTCCGAAATAGTTTACTCTTTGTTTGCGCTGTCACTATAGTACCATCTGCTAAAGAAAACCGATACAGTGGTGTTTCAGCATGACCTTGTGTATAAGCTGTAAAGGAAATACAAAAATATAGTCAGTATTTTAAAAAACCCAAGAATTATTAATAGGCATTCCACAGATTTTTAACACAAAACCCTTCATTTGCTAAATTCATTGATAAATTAGCAGAGGGGAGATAAAAGCAAATGAGACTATTTTGATGCTGCAGTATTCTGTGCTCAGCATGCAGAGCTGGCAAAGTTCTACATTTGTTAACAGACTTCCAAGGCTAGCTTAGTAGGTTTCCATGGCTTCTCCTTGGCGAGAAGGACTAATCATCACTTAACTATTAATTGCACTAAGATATACAGGTAATTAACATGGAATAGAAATTAAATTTGCAAGCCTTCTGATGAAGTTTAAAAGTTTTACTTCAATCAACACATCATGGAAACCACTCCTTTTAATCTGAACCTCAAATTTCTTGTTAATTTAGGAGTTATTTAATCACTGAAGTCAAAGAATGTCTAACAGAATGGAAATTCCATTTTCTGCCAGTATGAGCTTCTGTTAATATCCCCTCTACCTGAATTACTTTGTGAATCCTTCAGTAAGACTACAGTTCAGAAAAACTTAGAAAATGTAATTTCTCTCACTGAAGACAGTGGCTGTACTACACTTTATCTTATCAAGGTTATCAAGTCAGCATTACAAAATACATAACACTGGAACACTGAAAATGTTTTGAACCCTTATGTCTTGATAAGGAAAAGGCATCAACACAACTGTTACCACTTTTAGTGGAGTATCTTTTAACAAAAGGAAGGATGAATTAAAATAATAAGAAAGTCAAACTAACGTTAAACAAAAATAAGAAACTCATTATAATTATGGATTCCATGTTATTACAGAAATATAGCTGTCACTGTCATTGCTATATTCCAATGCTGGAAAAACAGCTTGCTTCAGGCTGCCAGATCATGTATCTGATATTTTCCATGAAAATTATCAAAACAAACACATTAGAAAAAAAAAACAAAACCTTCCATCAGATTTTCTATTTCTCAAGGGGTCATCCTCCTTCAGCTTGTAAGTATGAGTCACAGCAATCAACACTAATAAAAAATACAAAGGAGAAGGAACAACAACAACAAAAAAAAAAGAACACGGGCAGAATTCAGGTTTTTTGTTTTTCAGAAAAAAAAATGTAGCCACTGGGAGAAGCATCACAACCAAACACTGCAAATGGACTTTTACCTTCATGATAGTGGCGTTTGTTTGACCACGACTGTCCATCATTATGGCATAAGAACCTCTGAATACAACGACGAATTATATCTTCAAAGCCAGGTCTCATGGAAGACCGTAATGAGTTTGTATCAATGTTGACAAGCTTGCCTATAACGGGAAAGAAAATTAGCAAGTTGAGCTCTTCATGACTATGCCAATAATTTTGTATCCTAAGTATGGTACATTTCAGAAGTCTCTAGTATCACCATTTTAATTGTTCCTCAGCATAACGCCAAATTTGAGTATGAAGAAGTTACATTTATGAAATATCTGCCATATGAAAATATGATGCTGCTTGTTAAAACAGCAGTATTCAAAGGGATTAAGATCACTGAAGTAAGAGGAAGTTAAGCACCCACAGGTTAATGCTGAAGCTTTGGAAAACCGTAATTGTAGTCTGTGGTTACAGGCACCCCCAAAAGATGCATACACAGTGGGATTTTTAAAAATACTGACCCACTACATCCACAAATGAACATCATAAACACTAACTGGCATCTGAAAAAAGCCCCATGTAGATTATATAAGTATTTCAGTGTAAACAGCATAAAACACTTTAAACATTAAGTCGTGTACTCTATAAAAACACAAGCATTCTAAAGAACTTTAATTACCTTCAGTTATGATTTTAAATGTTTCTTACATGTAAAAAAAAGACAAAGTAACAACCATTTGAAATGCTGCCAGGTTAAAACAAGTAATGCTCTATACCAAGCTGCCAAACAATAGCATACCAGCATAGAGACAGAAAATGTGCCCCATGGCTGTTACTATACTTCACTGTCTACAACAGCGTATTGTAAAACCCAGTTGGGAATTCTCAGTATGAATTCTGATAGTCACTAGATACACAATTTATTCATAGACCTGATTTAAAATAAGAGCACACAGACAACAAAAAAGATACTGTCATACCTTCACCTTGTGTACATTACTCACCTGAAAGATCATGTCTTGTAATAAAGCTCTCTGGATTTGCTGGAAATACCCTTTCTGCAGTTGTGATACGACGTGCCACACAAATCATACAGGACTGCAAATCTGTATTTAAAAAAAAGAAAGTTTCATCTTTCATTTCTCTCCTGTTTTATTCTATTGAAGCATCTAATAGAATACCTGAAGTGTCTTTCATTGTTAAAATGGAAGTATAGACAATAAGAATTGAAGTTTTTTCATTCTGTTCCTACTTAAGAACAGGTTGCAGAAGCTACAGATTTTGTTACACATACCAAATAACAAAAAGCTTTACTGAGCAATTTCTTTTGTACACAGTAATTCTGCAAAATTTCCTACCTTCCCCTTCTTCCATCATCGCTCTTGGCTGAGATAAAGCAAAGCACTGCATTGTTTCATATCTTTGACGTATATCCTGGTGGCTGCCTACATCTTCCAAGAGATCATGAGGGGTTTTCACCATCATCCGGCAATTGAACGTATGACTCTTCTGTCTAGGTGTTTCATTGGTCCAAGCAACTCCATTAACTTAAAAAAACGTAATAAGAATTTATAAAAAAAGTCAAATAAAATCAATTCATAACTGACATTTCTTAATTTAGATACCTTGTTCCTAGATTAAAGAGATTAAAGAATATTTTATGGTGCTTTCTCAATATATCATCAGTTTTATACTGGTGTAAAATAGTAGTGTTGAGAACCAAGTTAAAAAACCACTTTCACTTACATGACATGTTCAGTCACTTGAAGGAGAGGTGAAAGGTCATTCACATATTTAAAACCTAAGCAGTTCCATCAGCTAGTCTTGTGGTGTTAGGAAATATGTTCCTTAAGTTACAGCTAAACAAATGGCAAAGGCTGATGTACAGTGTGAGTTTCCAGCACATTCATTTCTAGTGGTGTGCTTTGACAGGAACATTGGAATATTTTTCAGAATTAATTCACTCTCGTAGTCAAACATTCTTTGCATAAGTAATTTGTTTTCAAAGGTTACCCATTACAAGTTAGGGTCTTTTTCTTCTCTGATTGTATTCAAACAGCCTAATAAGTTTAGTAAGTCAGCTTTTATTACCTGAAGATTTAGGTAAGTTTTTAAGAAAGTCCTTCCGATCCTCTTCATGCAAGATACCATAGACACTTGTATTAACCAAATCTTCTTGTTTGTATTGTAGGTACTGTGTGACATTTTCTGACACAAATACTATGTTCCCATCTCGATTTACGACAAACAGGAAACCATCCAATGCCTAAGTATTAACAGGACAACATATCATATAAGGCACACCACCTAATTCTGAATAGAATTTAATTTTAAAACTACGTGGGTGATAAACATCATTACAACACATGCATTTATTTTCAAGGGTGGAGCTGAAGTTTTAAATTTTTCTCTGAGGAAAATTGTGTCTGGGAAGGAACGATTTCAATATTAAAAATTAATCTGTTCATTTGTTATTCCATTGAGCTCTTTCACAGTGATAACCAGCCTTCTTGTTTCATTCTCACATTATTTGAACACAAGATAATGAATTTGTAACATTATTTCAATAGCTGGCAAATTGAAACAAAAAAATTCCATAGAAACAAGTAGTAAGATGAACATGAAGACATTTCACCAGCAAGTGACAAGATAAGAGAAGATGGTTTATTCTTATCTTAAAATACTGTATTTTCTTAACTGAAAGAAAAATTCAGTGTCTATTTAAAACAATTATATTTCAAAAGTGTTTAACGGACTTGTAAATACAGGACTGGTTTTCTAGGCATAAAGAAATCGCATCTTCTATGGACCTTTTTTACAATTATTCTTCGGTTATTTTACTTGATGACAACATTTGTTTAAAATGCTTCTAAGTACTTTTCCTTTGGGATTTAGAAGGGCCTAATTTGTACTTGCCTGCAATAAAAGAGGTCCCAATGAATCCTTATCAATAACTCCTTGACCCGTAGAAGATACATCAGCTTTCTGAACATCATCATCATTAGAAACTGCTTTTCCTGAAACCCAAAAGGTACATTTCAGTGAAGCAACATTTCACGTGTAGACCACATTGTAATATCACAAGCCAAATTCTAGAAAGCATGTGAATAAAGGCAAAAAAAAGACATCTGACAGAGAAGGTCTCGTATACTGTTAAATTGCTTAGGACTAGCAAAAATATCATGGCTACCTAATAACAAACTCTTTGCTCACATAAATTGACTTAAGAGTTAAAGTTGACAAGATCATCTTATTTAGAGAACAGTATTTCTTCTGCTGCTTTGGGGATCAACTGTCTGACAAAAGCCTGCTGAATCTTTCCATTTAACATACTAATTACACCTATCTATTCCTTGTGGTTTTATTTTGATCCTCTCATCATCATTGTTCACAGTCTTCAGATGCAGTCACTGTCGTTCTACAAAAAGGCTTTGTCTCATGTTAATATGAGCATGTGTCTATGTATACGTATGTTTCTGTGTGTATATAATAACACCCTATTTCAAAAATCAAAATATCCTAAATAAATTGATTGCAAGGAATGGTGGAATGGGAATCCATGCCAGGCAGCAGAATTACAGAAGACAGGCAGAATTTTTTGTTCTGTGGCACTTGCTGGCTGGCTAAGCAGACCAAAAGGGGAGTACAACAACCTAGGGGAAGATTAACACATACTCAACTCTATAACAAAATAGAATTATTAATTTAGAATACACTAGAGAGACCTTAAAAACAGAAGTTAAGGTTAATTTGAAGACAGGCTAAAACAATCTAAAAAAGATGTATCAATTTACTGTGATACATAAAATATACACCACAGCACACTTGATTGTTTTAATACTTTACTGCCCAAAGGAAATAATTGCACTTGGCAGGCTATAGTTACTGGGTGGTGGAGGTGGTGTTTAAAAACAAAACAAAACAAAAACAAACCAAACACATATATATACTCCTCACTATATATTTCAAATAACAGGGTTTTCATATACCTATCTATTAAAAAAACAGTTGTTTGGTTTTTTTTTTAATTCATTTTGAAGCACTAAACTCCCTTTAAGCATGAAGTTCTTCAGACCAATGGGTATTCAGTATATTGTACCAGCAGGTGGTACAGTACCATCTGCTTTTAGCTTGTCTGTGGACTAGCTTAAGCTTTCCTAGTGTTTTCAGGAAACTGCTAAGAAAGGCCATACAAAGTTTTAAAGCCCTGATTCCCACTAAAAAGTGATGGTAAATACTTGCTTACTTTTACACAGAAAATTATTTAAGGCACATTAAAGCTTGGTTCAAGTCAAAGTCTGAAGACTTCTCAGGTACATGCTATTATGAAAACCGTTTCCTGGGTAAGTACTGCTTTGGAAACACATCACAAGAAAATTAAATTATTATGGCTCAGCAGGGAACTGTACCTTGCTCCTTTATCTGTCGAATCTGTCTCACAGTTTCTTTCAAAATAGCACATTTGTCTGGTTTGACATTGAAATTGTCAATGTCGCTCAGATTAGCAGATATCAGTTCAGCCAGTTCTTCAATGTATTTGCTTTCCTGCTCACGACGACGCTTCTCACCACTGCAGGTCAGACTAGGAACCAAAACCATAATTTTAGATATTTACATACCATTGTATGCAGAAGCTGTGCTCACTCTGTGAACTTTAATGTACTTCATGTAATACCTACCTATTAAGCCTAAGCAGTCATTATTCTTCCAGCAAAAATAAATCTGAAGTGGGGGATGTGGGGTCTCTGTTTTGTTACACTGTTGCTTGGTTTGAGTTTTGGGGTTTTTTTAAGACTTTTAAGTACAAATTTATCTTAAGAAGATACAAGAAAGCCATCCACCAAAAAAAAAAAAAAAAGTCCTGTGATTGCTCCATCATCAAATTTAAAGAAAATAGCAATTGCCTGCTATAAAATTGTACCATTCAAACAGAAAGTATATTTCAACCTTGAAAGTTAGTTTAGATTTGTTTATCATTTATTAGAGAAATAAAACAGAATTTTAACACTCTATTAAATCACTTTGATTTGCTTGTAATGAGATGTCTACAGAAGGTGATACCTGAACAATCTCTAGTCATTAGGAAAAATAACCACCTCAACATCCAAGAAAAGCAGAATCCCAGACAACCTAATGGTGCTGGATAAAGCCACTCCCTGAAATTCCTTTTCCTATATAGATTAATGTGCTGAGTAAAGACACTATCTACAGCCTAAAACAACAGAGATGATAGTGTCAGACACAGGATATGCCAAGAGCAGGAAAAGAAGGACTCAGTGGGAAGGGGTATGAATGGGCACAAAGGGAATCAAAAAAAGAATTAACATTCTTTGAGAAGAAACCAAGTGAAAGAGATAGGAAAGTATCCATGGACCAATAGTGGAGAAATATGTGAGAAAACAGGGGCCTGAAAGATAAAGAAGCATAATGAAGGCTGACAAAGTGAAAAACAGAATTCTTGAATGGACAGACAGACACTGAAGAAAGAGAAATTGGAATGGATGACACTCAGAGAGATACCAGGATATGGTGGTAGAATCTGAGGGTCTCATACACAGTCTGTTGCATGTTGTACGTAATTAGCATGGGACAGTGAGGATGTACACAGAAGGGAGAATGTGAGTACACATGATGCCTCATAAGTAAATGAATGTAGTGAAACTAAAGGGAAATTTAATAGAGGTTAATACTCTGCGGGAACAAGAACACAAAAGGATAAAACTGCACATTTAGCATGTGAAAGCAGTGAAGTTGGAGAAGGACAAAATCCAGAGTCCCTCAGATAGCACTCTCTGACAGCGTGAGGGGAAGGAAGACAGCACAGAATGCCAACATTTGAGATAAACTTACAAAGACCTAGTCTGGAGAAATGGAAATGTGTAGACCAAAATCACCTGAAATGAGGCTTGTCAAATCAATTACCAGATAAAAGATACCACCTTTGAAATTTCTGTGAAGCAAGAAGTTTTCCATGTTTTATCTTACAATCACAGCTTCAAACAGTGATTCCTTGTAAGTTCACTCTATTAATATTTCCACAAGAGTCTAATTATAGAGCACAGCTCATCAGCTTTGGCATATATACACAATAGGAAAGCTGGGTATCTTCACAAATGAAGCTGTCCTAGAGAATTTTTCAACCAAGTAAAATGATTAGTTAGAACTTACTCTAAATTGCAATGAGGACTTGAAAAATATTTTTTTAAATGCTTTAAAAAAAAAAAAAAAAAAGAGAGAGAGAAAGTTCTTTCTAAACCTACCTTGCACCACCTGGTGTATCGCAGGGCAATGGCTTGCGCTTCCTTGACTCATTGGTCAAGCTATCCAACGAGTTTTCTCCTAAACCACTCATTTTGGTCATGCATCAGCAACTAAAAACAGTAAAATAAGAATTGTGAATGAACCTCTCAAAATAACAATTAAAAACACAGAGAACTTATCAGGATAAGTTATTTATTTTTATCAGATTTGTGAGTATTTTAACTGAAAATTCATATACCTTTCTACACAGCAGAAAAGGATCTGGGCACCCTGGTGAACAAGTAGTTAGTTAAACACAAGTCAGCAGTTTACCCTAACAGCAAAGAAAACCAATGACTTAGAAAGGCACCTAGTCAGCTAAGTGCCTCCTGAACAAGACATCTGAAGAGAAATAAGTAATATGTGTATTACTTCTGCTGTACTAACCTTGACTGATTGGGTTTTTGCTTACTGGTTTTTGGTAGGAAAAAAAAAAAACCAACACTATAGTTCTTTCTAAAGTCTAAACTGAAAGGGCAAAGACACACAAGAACATATTTAGATGAAGCAGCATGGAGGTTGCCTGCGATAGACAATACTGTTCTTGCAGAATGTTGGCTATAGGTGGAGAATTCAAAAGGATGTTCTTAGAGCAGTACAAGCCTTTGGAAGTTAGACAGGACAGAGGACTGCTGGCTGCACTGAGGAGCAGACACTGGATTATTCTGGCCTATGTACAAAGCTCAGAAGTAAAATGACATCTCTTGAAAGCACAAGTTCTCATTGCAGCTAAGCAGGTTACAATGCTTAACATAAAACTGCATTAATAACTGATCCTCATCCCAGTTGTTGGGCATTAGGAAAATAAGAAGAATATACTTTATATGTCACAATAAAAATTTAAACGATAGTAAAACATAAACTAGTAACTGACTATTTAAAATACAAAAGATGTTTAACTCTGGTCATGGACTGCACAGATAAGTTGCTTTTACATCTAAATAGCTGATACAAAACCAGGAAGAATAAGACAAAACCCAATATAGAGAAATGAAAGAGCAAGCCTGAAGACTTTTTTTTCAATCATATATTCCTCCAGGGCAAAAACCTCTGAAATACATTTATAGTGGCCCACTTGACACAACATTCAGAAAAAAATAAACCATTACTCCACTAGATGACAGTATAGCCCTGATAGCCAGGATAAGATTTTTCTTCAATAAAGCAGCTGAATGAAAAACTACTAATCTGAACAAGTAAGCAGTTTCAAAAACAGATTCTAGAAACAGGCTGTGATCACACAAAAAGCAGTTGACACTCAACAGAACATATGACTCAAAGTCTCGTGGCTACAGACCTCACGGCTAAGGCTGAATCCCAAGAGTCACTCTGAGGTGACACACGCACCCACTCCAGCGCTGCTGCTCCCCTCCCTGTCACTGCACACCCAGGCAGAGTTGCAGGGTTAAGAGCTAATGTGGAAAGCGAGAGGAAGAGCTTAAAATACAAGACTTAAGGACAGCTCAGGAAGGGTGTGGGCACAGCAAGTATGTCAGAAGCCAAGAGTAAATTCTATTTAAGACAAGGAAAGATTTAAAATACATTAAATAGATAAAGATTTGAGCTAGGACACACATTTCACCAGAATGTAATCTTGCAGGTAGCAGAGTTGCATTAAATGTTTTAGAAGGGAAATGTAATTTCTGGTTTAACATCCACCTGTACTGGCAGATAATTAAATAGAAAACCAAAATTATTTCATTTTGTCTCAACAACACAATACATATCAAAGAATACAACCCTTCTTCTCTTTAAGAGAAACCTTCTATGCCTAAATATAGAAGCTTGGAGAAGGAAGGAAAAATCAGGTAATTCATGTAGGCTGTTTTCCTGCTATTACACCCAAGTAGCTTGGGGTAGTTTATTCAGGACTGAAGCTGGAGAGATCCTGCACCTGTATTTTCCTTTCTCTAGAAGTATCATTACAAGCTGGGAAGGCATGGAATGCCTAGCACAACTCTGTAACTGTTCAGCTGAGGAAATTACAGAAGCTGCTTCCCAATATAGATGGATCCCAGTACAGACAAACTAATTTCCCTACTACAGAAAATACTTGCAAAAGAAGCTATTATTCAGTGAGTTAATAATGAAATAAATTGCCAGTTAAAAAGTACCAAGTGCTATATTTATTCATTGAATGTGAACCTAGAATTTCTAATGGGCTAAAGTTTTTCCAAAAAGAAATCTATTTTGGGGAATCTTCCTCAAGTCAATTTTTATTTCAAAAGAGAGCTCCAAAACACAGTTTTCAAAAGTTAAAACTTGTATGCATTTTTACTACTAAAAGAAAAAAAATTAATTAACACAAGCATCTTTGTAAACTTCCTTTCTGAGCTGACTGGCAATAGCATTATTTCTGGCTCATGAACCTATAATGCTGTCTAGAAAGACTCCTCTGCTAGTTATACTGCACAATATTAATTACTCAAGCAAAGCATTTTTTAAAGAAAAGAATTACACAGTTATATTCTTTCTATTATTTGCCTAATTAAAATAAATCTAAAAGCTATCTTGACTCAATGAATAGTTCAGTTACTATTTAAACGCAGGCAAATATAAGAAATTAAGTTAAATTTTATGTAAGTATGAATTACCCAAAACACAGGAATGATCTTCTGTCACAGAATATTATTCTTACTTAGAATAACAGAAATACAGATATGACAGCAACCACTTCCATGAAAAATCTGTCAATCATTCTGTTGGTTTTCTTCACGGTTGCATGTACAAGCTCATGAAGTGGATGGCAAACCTACTGCATAGAAGGATACAGTGGGGCTGTATTCTGAACTTGAGCTATCAATATGTACTATTATGCACTTTTAAATGAAATTAGTATGCAAGTATTTGCTTAAAATGAGAGAAGCTATAGCAGACTGATTACATGTAAAGATGAAGAAATGCTAAATATAAATTCTATCCAGCGATTAAGGAACTAGATTTTTCTAAAACTCATGTATTCCTAGTTTATATAATTCAGAGCTGTGACTGCCAAATTTTAAATCAGGGTACTGAATGTACAATGATTCCTATGGATATAATAAAAGTTAAATGTTTGCTAGTCAGATGTCATCAGCACCAGCAACTAATTTTCATTTCTAAATTAAACTGCCCATGTTACTCCACTGCATTGGGATACTTCGTCATTTCAATCGAGCATTTTATAAGATAAAAGCATTTCACGCTATGCTCCATTTAGCTATTGAAAACGGATGACACAAAGCCACACTTTGTTCTGTCCGGTATGATTTTCCAAAAGTCATTTGGAAAAAACAAAGGTCTAGCTCTTGCCAGGTAATTTAGAAAGGTATACCTTTGTATGAAATAGAAAATGTTAAAATTGAATGGAAGCAAATATGGCCAGAGCCCTCCAAAGTTAAAAGCAAATTTGATAAAAACCCAGATGACACAAGAGGTGCTTCAAAGTCTTCAAAGGAAGTTATTGTTAAATTCCATGATTTGTGGCAGTAAGGAAACACAAATGTTCTTAACCTCGCCAGTGGAGTGGAACCAAAGGCAGCAATATTTGGAAAAAAAGTTCCAAACTTAGGATTGCAAATACTAAGTACTAGTTTCTGCATTACTGTTTATCTTTTCAGATATAATCCTAAATTTTCCTCACTTATCAAAAAAAGGAAAACAGAAAAAAAAAAGAAAATAGCAAAAACCTTTCTAATCATCAGTAAGTGTATTGAAAAAAAAGTCTTTGTCCTTATTTATAAGGTGCACAGGTCTACATCCTTTGCAATGAACTATATACTTTTACTCATCAGGTCCATTCATTTTTCAGTGAAAACCATAGATGGATTGTTAAAAAGGTACTAGTTTTTGCATGGAACAGGTAAAACAAGTTCTAATAATTATTAATCCATTCATTGAACAATATATATATATATATATATAGCTTTCCAAACAAAACCATAGAATTTACAGAAATCATCAGCATTTAGGACTACCATGTTCCAATCTGCCAGGGTTTCAATATATTGACAAGCTAAGAACAAATGAATGAAATAAAATCTTCTAAAATTCTGTCCCAGGCTACCAAGAAAAGGATGCACATAACGACAATACAGTATGTTTTAAACTGGAAAAATTCCTAAAGCCATTTCCTACAGAGCATTCAAGTCTAAAGGACATCAAGAAATACTAAGCACAGAAAGCAGAAAGTTTTCAGCTTGCTGGGATAGTTTCTTCCCTGGTCTTACACACCTCACCCCCATACAAGCTGGAAAGCTACTAACTTAATGGAATCCACTAGATCACTTTCTGCTACTTTGTCTTCCAATGCACTGGTTTCCTTCTCCAACTCGAGCATTATTCCCTTATGCCCATGTTCTCAGTAGCTGGAGATAAAAGACCTATTCACCAAATAGGACCTGGCAACTGAGAAGGTTCTGTCCTAACAATAATATGCTTCAGATTTAGGGGGTTTATTTGTTTAGCTGAAATAGTTGACCACACACACACACAAAAACCAAAGCTCACAAAGCACAATTATAGAATACTGATTTAAAACACATCTGAACTACTTTAAAAACCTTATTATTTGTATTAAAATATTTTTAATACCTCTTTGATCTCATGAACTATACTATATATATATACACTCATGATATCTTGCATGCTTAGAAGCTCTTCTGTCTGAGCTGACTTCTTGTTTGAAAAATTCACTAGGGAAAAAGCATAAATTGGCACTTAATATTCCAAAGAAAGTCCTTTACAATCAATCGGGAAGATGGTCTGGAGTTTTTTTAATTGTATATAATGTTACAATATTAAATACAATCCTCCTTTTAAAAAAACAAGGCATAAGTCACACAACTTTTTAGGATGCAAACTGTAATAAACTGACTGGTTTACGCTAAGAGAAGCCTCAAATTTTTACACTGTATTTTATATAAATAGAACTATACATTCCATTCAGCAAT
This sequence comes from Megaceryle torquata, assembly GCA_024611175.1. Classification (NCBI taxonomy): domain Eukaryota; kingdom Metazoa; phylum Chordata; class Aves; order Coraciiformes; family Cerylidae; genus Megaceryle; species Megaceryle torquata. The sequence continues at coordinate 87,956 of JANIJG010018846.1, forward strand.
TGTGTATTCTTAGGGAAAATTTATTTCAAACTTACGTTTGCCTCAAACACACATGTGAAACTTTTAATTCAAAATATTCTTGAAACTATGCAAAAATTCTTTTGTTATAAGACTGACCACAGAAAGGACTGATGTTTTCATTTACATAGACAGGAATCCACAAGAAAACAAACTTGGAAAACTCACTTTCTGGCAGTGCTGAATTAAGGGTTTTTTACTTTTGTTCCTTCCTTCTTCCCCCTCCCTCTTTTCTTCTTTTTAAGAACATGTTTCTTCTATACTTATATACACAATTTGTAAATTGTAGCTTTAAAGATTGTAAGGCAGTAACTTTTCAGGTACATACAGTCCAAGTATGAAATCTGTCACTTACTTGTCCTTAGCAAACATTCATGCACAGCATATTTTTCAGAGGACCTTCAGAATCAGAAGTCATTTTAAGTCACATCCTGAAAAACAAAAAAGGCTGTACTTAAAAAAAAAATAAAACAATCAAACAGTGCTTGCTTTTCCATTTTTTCATCTAATATTAACAATCTTACCAAAAAAAAGAAAGCTAGATTTCCTTTCACATAAGAGCTAAATATATTTATTTTAAATTTATTTATTTATTTATTAGCACTTCGGAAGAAATAATGAAGTTGTTGTAGAAGTTTGATAATGAAACTTTTAAATCTTAAAAGAAAAAGCTGCAGCCCCAAAATTTGTTATTTTGTAAAGTTATGACTGGCAAGTAAAAACAAAGTGCATAGCCACTCTATGTCTGTCTGTACACACAGCTTGCTACAGAATTATTATATGAGACTAGGAAACTGTTTTCAGAGCTATGAACACTCTGGTTTCTGTTAACTCTGTTTTTCTATGAAATTCTAGGCATGATTCATCCATATTATCATGCATTTTATACAAGGTATGATTAAGTCTACTAATTAGTGAGATTTTGGGTCTCTATAGAGAATTACAGTAACTTAGGAAAAGTTTTAAACAACAGCTGTGTGATTGACTTGATTTACTGAAAACTGCTTAAAGCACTGCGTAAAGCAGAGGCTGTTGAAACTAATTAGAAAAATAAATTGCTCTTGGGAAATATTTATGAGACATTCACATGTAAACACACACCATAGTCCCATCCAAAATCAAGAGGTTCAGAATTGATACTTCTACCCAGACTACTTAATAGGTAATCACTAGTAGGCAGGTCAAGGAGTTTTATTTGAGTAGCTCATTTCTTAAGAAACTAGACTGAGGTTTTTCATATCAGCTGGTCACATGCATTCATCTGCTGTTTTAACCATCCCTTTGACAATACTGATTGTCACTTTATTTATATGAACTGGAATTACCAATTAGAAGGCTGATTGACAACATGGTCACGTAAGAGTAAGCATCAAGAGTAAATTGTATCCTAATTAAAGACTTCTGTAACATCATTTTATGCTAAATCAACCTCTGCTAATCATGGAAACCAGAACAAAAGCACCAAAAAAGGAAGAAAAACTCACAGAAATCTTAAGATGCAGTATCAGAAACATTAGAACATCATGGAAAATTAAATCTTTCAGCTGCTTATTTCTGTGAAAGTGCTAAACTTGACCTATACTGTGAAAACTTCCCTGGGATGGTCATACCCAACAAGGGCTGTTTTCTGATGTCTCCACCAGACAGAAACAAAAAGGTAGCATACATTATATTCACTGTTCGGTTTTATATGCAGGTGTTTTCCTCTCAAATTTCTACAACAGCCTGGTAAACTGGTGAATACACCTGCATTCAGAACAGAATACAGAACAGAAGCTGTTTAACAGAATCGCTGATAGGAGTGTCACTGAGAAGTTAACCTATACAGGAGAAACCAACAGCATAAAACCACTTAAAGGTGGGAGATGCCATACCTACAAGTATCTAAAGAATTCTGTATAACTGAAAATGCAAGGAAAAAGAGATGACACCACACCGACTTCCACCCCTGAAAAATTTATTAAGTCTAAGACCACATAGAAATCTTAACACTATTTAAATTCATTTTTGAATATTCCCTTTATATTCCTCTCAAGTAAATATTAATTCCATGGATGTCAATATCTGAGCTGTTTAAACAGATGATGGAATGCAACTTCTCAAAGTACTGCAGTAAAGTAACTAAAAAATAACCATCGGGATAATATGAAGGCTCTTGAGGGGTTAGAAAAGCATCTAAATGTGCACTGATTTGGTTTGGCCAAACACTGCAGAGGACCATCCTATGAGAACAGTCAACTGGCAGGGAACCTAGATGAATACTGTAAATTCTGTTATACAGACCAGGATGAAATTAAAACAACCTGAAGAAGAAATGAAAACTCTACCCAGTAAACAAAACAAAAAGTTAGCACCAAAAGCTACAATAAAATTTTAACATCTATCAAAAGTAAATTAGACCTCAAGTTACTACCACTATAAAGAAAACAGGATATTAAAATACTAAAATCTAGTAAGTCATTACATTACTATCATCTATGACATATAAATGAAAAAATGAGCTATGTCCCTCTTTTTCAATAATACTTGGGGTTTTTCCTGCTAATGAAAGCCCAAATTCTTACATATTGAAAGCTGACCATTCAATTCTGTTACCTCCAATCCTATGTGCTTCCCCTTCAGAGTACAGAGATAATAGTCAACTTCTTCACTTTCTTAAGAGAAAAAATATTTTATTTCAACATTGTTTTCTGTTCTGCTTCACATGAATTAGTTTAGGTTATTAGAGTCCCAGCATAACAGCACAATCATGCACTAAGCAATTGCCAGCAAGTATTCTTCTAAAAAAGCTCAGCATTTGGGGCTGTGGAGTTAAATTCTCCTTCAACTCTCACTACACCAGTACCAGCTTCAACACATGAGCATCCTATTTCCTGTCTAAAAACTGCTCAACCAAAAACCAAGAGTGCTCATGCAAAAACACTGTGACCTTCAACCGATTTCCCCACTTTCAGGACGAGCTACAGAGATCCTCAATTTACACCACAGAAACTAGACATCCAACATAGCCTGGCTGACAAATTCAAGTGTACATATGGTCCAGTTTCTGATCCAGTTTTTAAAACATAGAAGATTAAAATCAGCATTTAGATGGGATAGCCAAGTGACCAGCCTTATTGGTGCCTGTGGCACAGACAAGAACAATATGACAGAGGTTGCTTTGTAAGGTTACAAATATACATGTATATTCATAGTCAAGCGTGCCAGAAATGGTAAAGACAATGGCTACTTTTTGAAAGATACATAAATGACTATATGCAATTCTCTGTAAATGTTTTAGAGATAATTAATGTTCTGTTTAAAAAATAAATTAAATACATTATACCACACTTGAAACTACTGTACATTAAAAAAAAAAAAAAAAAAAAACCAAACATATTTTTAAACATCTGGGGGAAGGGAAAAACACAGCAGATAAAAAATGCCATTGAACCTTAACTACAGCTTTGTGAATCTGAAATTACAATGCAAAAAACTATAAAAACAGATAATGAGAATCAAGTGCATGGAGATAAAGAGATTTTGGTGTACTGTAACTACTCTGAACTAGAAAGTCTTTTAAGATTGAAGCAACTATACTTACATTATGAAGCAAAAAGCAAATTAGATTGTTAATTGTATTGATACATCATTATCCTACTAGCACTTCCATCTATACAATAACTAATAAAATTCTCTTCCAAAACAGGCATTTGATCATTCTCCACTCATTTTTCCCCCACCTCTTCAGCCAAAAAGGTAATTTACTAGACAATAAATAACTGACTCAGACATTTCACTGAATCAAGGCTGTCAGGTTTGGGTTTTGGATTTTTGTTGTTTAGGGTTTGGGGGTTTTGTTTGTTTGTTTGTGTTTTTTTGGTTGGCTGGTTGGTTTGGTTTGGTTTTAATAGAAAAGGTGCCATCTATAATCTGGTAGCCAGTGAAGCACACCTTGTTGCAACATGTTAAATAATCTTAACCCAGCACACATCCTTTTTATATTATACATTCTGTTTTAGGGAGACTATAATTTTTCAGGCCTTGTCAGGTTTCATTTACCAATTCCCCTGCAGTGTATAGTAAGCACTATGCACTCCTCTGCTATTTTTCAGACATGACAATTAACTTGAGCCTTGTTCTCTTTGCATATATTAAAATGACAGGACACTTTCAGTTAAAGGATGGTCAGAGGTGGAACACACTCTGAGCACGTCTCCTGTTCCTCTGATAAATAATGCGTGCGCTCTATTTTTAGAATGTCATTATTTGTTAATTTGTTTCCTATACATCCCTATTTGCTAGTCACTGCAATAGATAGCGGGATATAGGGTCCCGTTACAACAAACGGTATGAAGGAGAAAAGAGAGGCTCCACTGAACTCACTGTTATAAAAAGGACAACTCTTTATCCTTATGCCTTCACCAGACACAGCAGAACACTGGTAAAAATTTCTCACCTGTCAGCTTCTGCACAAAGCACTGTGGTGAAGTGGCTACTGCTTCACATCACAGGTCCAAAGACGCAAGTCACATTTTAGACTCAGAATAACCACTGCCCTCAAAACCCAGCTGTGAAAAGGTATCAGACTTTTTTGGCTACATGTGTTTGTCAGGATAAAGCTCTCGTAAGAGGCAATTGGACGCGATGCAGCCACACCACCTACTTGCATGACACTGTCAACAAGAATTGGTGTGCTCAAACACAACAGGCCAAAAAATATTTAAGGTGGCCTTTAATCTTGACTAAATTTCCAAGCCACTGTACTGGAAAAGGTAATTTGGGCTGATGGCATCAGTGGAGTGTTCCAATATATTTAGAAGGTTTTTAACATAGGTAAACCCTTACAGACTGGTACCCAGAAAAGTTAGCAAATACTTAATAAAGAAATAAACAAAGATATACAGAAATAAAAAAAAATCCCTAGGTCAAATACCACAAAAAAAGAAACAGGATGTGATGTCTAGGCTACTAGAATGGGACTTGATAACAACTGGTAAGAAACCACAAAACACCACCAGTCTTTTCTGTACATCCAGACACTGTAACAGTAGAAGAAACTCAGGCAAGTTAGTACCTGACTGAAATACATATGCTCTACTTAGCTTTACAATTTTTCAATATTTAATGAAGTTCTAAAAGCGGAAAAGACTTCTTCCCATCATACTTGCCAAAAACAGTGGGTACTATGCAGAGACATTTTACTGTGACCACTATGTAAACCTCCCTACTACTACTAACAGCAACAACAATTCTTAAAAATATATGATTTTTATATAAAATTGCCCCATTTACAGGACAAAATACCCTTGCCAGAGCTCACAGGAAAATACCAACACAACACTACAGTCACTTTCCAGCTCTATATACACCCAATTCATATATGACTCCATGCCATTCAACACATGACAGAATCTACAGGTTGGTAAGCTGAATGAAAGCTGTGCGATGCAGCTCTACACATTACAATGTCAGCTAAATTAGGAATTAAGCTTGAAATAATTCACATGATCTGTTAAAATGGAATTATGTAATCTTAAATTATTTAAAGATGTGTCCAAATTACAAGATCTCTCTAAATTAGAAAAGGATGTCAAGAAACTTAGAACATGAAACCACCTGTTTGACCATGTCTGAAAACATTACTTATATTTTTTAATCAGTTGCATTTTTTTGTTTTGTTTTTAAGCAGATATATGAATTTACCTGATGTAAACTTGTCTTCATGTGTTCTAAATATATAACTTCAAATGTCATTCAACTGTGACCACTACAAAGGGATGATTGCCAAGTAACAGTCATATCAAAAGCAAATTCAAAATTATAACAACTAGTAGATGTAAAATGGGATTCATGGCACAACTCACAAAACTGGCAGAATCATATTTTATGGGAACAAAAATCACACAAATATAGGTGGGGATTTTTTTCCTTACAGAAACCAGTAGCTTCTGTAAGAAAACAGAGTGTCAGAGTCTTCTACCTACATGATCTGATAAAGATAGACAGTTCTTCCTACCTTAAATTAACAATGACTAAGGAATTTGTTTTCCCTTAAAAGGGAGGAAACAACTTCCCAAACAGTTTCGATATAGTAAGAATTCCATCTGCAAGTTTTCAGCAGCAACAGCCATCATTTTCTTTGAGGTAGCTCCACACTCTCTCTCACTTCAAAAACAGAGTACTTACGAAGTTCTTGGTGAAAACAGGAAATGTAATCAGCTAAACTGTTTGTTTCACTAAATACACGTGATCCTTTCTCCAAGTCGTCAACAAGTACATTCCTTTTCCTGAGCTCTGAAAGTGCCATCAGCAAGCCCATTCTCCTTTGTAAGACTCTGAATGGGTTCCCATACATTTTTCTGTACTATATGCATGAAATTTTTTTGTTCTGCCATTCTACCCTACCAGAATCTCATGGAAGCAAAGACTACTCGCTGAATTCCTAGAGAGACAACTTAAAACACGACTATAGTATTACAATTACCATTAACTCATTTAGTGCAATGTCATTGTGACAATTGAAGCAGATCCTATCGTGACAAAATCTTAGTAATTTTATGAAAACCACAGTTTTTATATAAAACGTGTTTGTTTAGAATGGAGAGAGTTAAAAATCAGAGATTTTGAAAGCAGCAGTTAAAAATTGGGCAAAATATCATTAGTTTCCTTGCAAAAGTCATTGCAAACTTTAAATTTAGAGACATAAGTAATTTTACACTTGGATCAAAACCTCTAACAACACCAAAATGTCTTCATAGAAGAAGAAAAACTGACTGATTTAGGCAGAATGAAACATTTACTGTACCCACTATCCGTTTCTGATGTGATCTCTATCAAGTAGATGCCAAGCTTAATTCCAGCTTTTGAACTTCCACAAGTAACATACAGAAAGGCATTGAAAATGGATGAAGTTGTTGCATTTTCCTCAGTTATTATCAGCAATGGATGTCCATCCCCAAAATTGCCAATTTAGTCTTTGAATCTTGTATGTGAATTGAAAGTATTCATCAATTTGGTCAGTATGGAGACTGGCTTTTAAGAAAATTGCTTATTTGTAGTAGTAAACACTTTCAAGTGTCAAGTTGCAAAGCAAAAAAAATTTTTTAATCAGAATTGCACAGCTGGAAAACAACATTCTAACTATTCTCTTTATATCTGAATATTTATAAAGCAAGCCTCTCAAAAAGAAAATCTCTCAAAATCTATAAGCAATCTAGAATTTTTGCAATGCTCTAATCATTTTTGTTTCTCCTGTTCTACTTTGGGCAACTGTTCATCTTGGGAGATCAGATGTGATCTAGTTGATGCTCATGTGTCTTAGACCTGTCATTAATTGTCCCACCATACATATAGCCTATCAAGCCTGTTCACTTCATCTGCCATTTCCTAGCACTTGAATATCACAAATTACAAAGAAGCATAGAAGTTTTATCAACAGCTGGAAAACGCAAATCCTTGAAAAGAACAAGCCTGATGCTTCTGAGTGTGACTCGGTCACATTTTGCCTCTGTGGAGGTACTGGGGAGCAGTAAAATATAATTGTTCTGTACTTGTATAGTGTCTCTTAGCAGACACTGCAAACTTCTAACTAAGCTAACCTTTTCTTTGGTGGATGCTAGGAAAAAAACACCATATTCACTCAAACTGACCAAGTGAGGCAAGTTCTTACACATAAAGACCTCCAAAGTGAAAATGCTCGAACATTAAATACATTAGAAAACTTAAAAGTTTACTGCCCATCAGTAGAAAGAGCTTCTTGGATTCTGACTACTAGAAAGCAAACCGTTCACTGTTATGAACAACACAAAATTAGGCCTACAAATTATGCAATCCAGTGCTGCAGTTAGAAGAATCTTTTATGTTAGTATCCAGACAACAATCTTTTTGTTCTGCATTTATAAGAACACAATTTGTTACACAATTAACAAACTAGTTTCTGATATTAACCTTGGAAAAACTCCAGCCTCTCAAGACTTTCACTGCACAAATACTAAGAAAACACCACCATATAATGCTTAATGAAACATTTTGGTTCCAGTCCTCATGACACTTCAAAGATGTATTTTGGTATTAGTAGCAGAGTTACACATAAACAAATTAATAGAGAAATAAGCCTTGCCAGTGGTGCTCTGAGTCTGCAGCAGACTGCAAAACAAACCACCCAAAACACGCTCACGGTAATTTCTGTCCCTTTTCCTAAATACTCAAAGCCAGTTCTACAAAACATGCCATCACACACCACCAAGCTTCTAGTACCTAACAGAAGCATTGATTACCCTCTTTAAAAAAGCATGTCATAAATTGTGTGGCCTGCTGTCATGAATTTGCAGCTAGCTGAGACACATGCCACTTTCACACAAATATTTGAGGGAATAGTATTCCCTTATTACAAAACAACAGAGACAATAACGAGAAGCAGCCTAAATATCTTAGCTGACATGTCTAGATTTAGTCACAGCATCTTGTAAAGCAACTAGAAATTATGGTGTATCTGTGGACTTTTTTACCTTTTGAGTACTCTTATCTTAAAAAGCAGGACTAGACAAGAGGCAAAACTCAGCCTACAGAGGTGATGATGAGCGTGTACATTAGTTTTAACCAGAAAATAAAATAGCCAACCATAGAAGTTTGTTGCTACAAGATGGTTCAGAGATATAATACAAAGCATGAAAGTTTCCTGTTTCCGTAAGCGCTTGTTTTTTCTACAGATGAACAGCATATCACATTAAAAAAAAAAAAAAAAAAAAAAAAAAAAAAAAAAAACTGTTTGCTAAAAGAAAAAAAAAATAAAAATAAAATTAATTTTAAAAAATCATACTTCAGGAAGAGACCACTGCTACTGCCTGCTCAACTCAACCGTCTGCTTATCTGTGCAACCAGTATGGTGCAAGAGCAAATACAAGTTGCCTACCACGACATCTCCGTGTGCAGAGCTGAGTCATAACACACATGGGGTTCCAGGTACTTCAAAGAAAGCTACAGCCATGCTTAGAGCTAAACCCTAAATTCATTGTCCTGACAGGCGGGGAATCTGGTATTGATTAATCTGGTATTAACCTCAATATAAAAAATAATTATAAAAAATAAATATTTTTGTTCAAGTAAGAATACATAAAAATAAAAGCTTTTATTTAAAATCAGTCACTCTTAATACACCCCACAGTACAGGTGAACATACCTGATTTTAACCTCTAGGAAAAAAAACAAACAAAGAAAAAACCACAAACCAACCAACCACACATAAATACAGCTTTAAAACTCTTTCACTTGCACACTTGCATTTCATACTAAAACCGTGCACTCCCTTGGTGTTAAGTCAATGATCTGAGAGATTATAAAATATATTTGTTAGAGGAAACTAATTTTTCCATATCTTGCCACAAAATTCTGGTATATACAAATACACAGTCAGCTAAATCTTCCTCTCACTCCAGTAGAATAATTTAAAGATTATTTGTGACCTAAATTTCTTTTTGTATAGCCTATGCCAATTTGCCTGAGAAAGGAATCAAAGGAGTAGCGGTCATTAGAGCTGCAAGAGGGAAAAGAACCCATAAGAGTGTACACATCTGTGACATCTCAATATGAATGGAGACAATAGCTGCCTTATCCAGCTAAAATGGAGGGTGTGGGGGAGGAAGGATAGCCAGCCTTTTTTTGTTTGTAACATGAAGATGTGAACAATTCTGTAAAATGCAGTTAGGAAGAATTATGTGCCATAACTAAATTAGTCTATTTCTTGCTGGATTTCTTAGCTGAATTCAGTTTTTAGAAGAATCTGGCAGAAGTCACGAAACAGCCTCAAACACAGAAAAAAAAAAGGGGGGGGGGGGGGAAAAAAAAAGAAAGTTTTGACCGAGGAGGAGCAGAAAAAAGAATAGGTAAGGCATAGAG
>JANIJG010018847.1:0-14630 GCA_024611175.1 Megaceryle torquata
CAGAAGGAACTGGCGCTCCATGCCCAGTCAGAAAGTTATGATGTCATAGGAAGAGCTGAAACATGATGGGACAACTGACTCAAATGACTGGAGGATCAAAACAGATGACTGTAAGCTGTTTCACAAAGACAGGGAAAAAGAGGAGCTGTCATCACACTTTATGTTAAGTAGAAGCTTGAATGTATAGAAGTCAGCTATGGTAATTGTGCAAGCTCTATCAAATGCCTCTGAGGCAAGAGCAGAGGGGTTGTCCCCCTTGGAGGGGGATCTTACAGTAGGCATCTGCTACTAACCTCCAAACCAAGGCAGTAGGCCAATTAAGCAATATTTGGGTCAACATAACCTAGTTCTTATGTGTAACTTCAGCTACCCAGACATTTGTTAGCAGAAAATACAGCAGCTCATGTCATCCATCAAGTTCTGGATTGCTTCCTCATTCAAATGTTATATGTGCCAACCAGGAATGAGGCGCTGCTGGATGTGCTGCTCACAAGCCAATAAAACCTGCTTTGTAGTATCGCGGTTAGTGACAGCCTTGGCTGCAGTGATCACAATATTGTGGAGCTTGGGGTCCTGCTGAGCATACTGAAGAGAAAAAGGTTTTAGATTTTCAGAGCTCAGTTGGAAGAGATTCCATGGGAAGCTTCCATGGAGGACAAAGGAGCTATTGAGTGCTGGGAGCTTTTCAAGAACACTCTCCCAGTAGCAGCATTTAAAAGGTCGCTACAAAAGAAAATGGAGACTCCTTTTCTACAAGGAGTCACATGGAAGATAAGGAGTAATGGGTACAAGGTACTCCTGGGGAGATTCTGACTAGACACAAGAGGAAAATTTTTCACAATAAGAACAATCAGTCATTGGAATAATCTCCCCAGGGGAGTGGTGGATTCCCCAGCACTGGAAACTTTAAAGATTCAGCTGGTCAGGGTGCTGGGCCATCTTGTCTAGACCATGCTTTTGCCAAGAAAGTTTGGACCAGATGATCCTCAAGGTCCCTTCCAACCTGGTATTCTATGATTCTAAGGTTATCAGATAGTGAGAGTAAAATAAAGATCAGTTTGTTTCATACATGACCTATCTTTATTTTTTTAAGAGCTATTAATAAAAAATCAGAGAGTAATTATGATTTTTTTTTTTAAACTGGAAAACTTCATGTTCCAACTCGGTGTAAAAAAATGAAAGAAAATCTGTGTTCAAAGAGGAAACCAAATACTATTTCCTTTCCCTTCAAAGGGTGAACAGGAAGAACTGTATACAACAAATGAAATTACAAAAGCCAGCAAGCAAAATGCACTTCAGTACATTTTACAGTTTTGCAGCATTTTACCCAGAGTGTCCTGGAGCTTTCTAAAGCTACAGCTCATTCCTGAGCCATTTATTTTACCTTATGGTATTCCTCCAGATAAGCATACAAGGTTTAGAGGGATTACAGCCTCGTTTTCAATGGTTTCAGTCACCTGCAATTCCAACTGAAATAATGACAATTAGACTGTTTTGATTAGCAAAGTGAGAACAGAAGCTGAATTACTGTTTAATCTTTTATCTGTAATAGTAACATCAACAGAAAAGGAACTCACATACCCTACCCCACCCCTAATCAGGCAAAAGTTAGATAAAACTGAGCGTAAAATGTTTATGTGAGTAAGGAGCATCATGTGGTCAGGGTGTTCACGCTCCTAGTACAAGTCACTTACACAAGATTAGCTTCTTGACAATCAATATTTGACCTGTATCTGTAGATTTTTCTCTGAGACCTGTGATTACACACTCTTGGCAGCTTTTCATTTTAATTACATTCATTTATTTATTTATTTTGGTGGTTAACGGCTTTTTTGGCACCATGCACAGCAGTTATCCAGATGGTCATCTGCTGTAAGGTCAAGCAAAATAAACAAAAGGATTTTTAAGCATTCCTTCCCTGAAAGCTAAATGGTGGCAGTACTGTTGTATCTCTCAATATATTTAAAAATATATATAGTTTTAGAATTGGAATTGTAAAATAAAACCAGAAGACTGAGTTATGAGGAAGATTCATTTATCTTAAAATAGACAATTCTATCCCTTTTTGCTGCTTGAAAAGCTCTGATCTCACAATACATTATATTTGGGTACTGTACAATACTATGAAACAGCTAAACAAAGGCTTACATACCTCATTCTACTGGACTAATTTGCTCATATTAGCATTATAAAATAAAGCAGTGTTGTACTGATAACATACAAGTCATTCACTCTGCTGGAAAGAGGAAATTTTTAAATTATATTACCTACTTTAATTGACCAAAATGTAAATTTTTACGATTATGTTCTATCAATACACAAGTCATTGCTTTAATCATGAAGAAGCAGAGGGTACAGGGTAACTTTGCTAATTACTCTTTATCAAGCTATATTAAGATCTTACAATTATTATCTTCTATACTTGGCCCCACATCTAACAAACTATTGAAGTCACTCTTTTTGAATAAATTATTATATAATTATTTTCCATCAGAGAAGTAATTTCTGAGATGTGAAGTATTTAATTTGCCAGGACTTTCAGCATTTAACTGAAGCTGAGTCTTTTCTACTCAAAAATGTGCAGTCTCATGAGAGGTAAAGGAAAATAAGCAAATACCTTCTTTCCCCATTTTTCACAGGTAACAGAAGTGCTGGGCTGAAAACTGCTTCTACTGTTGTAAATATTTATCCTAATATTAGGAAAAAGAACTGTATATTAGAACAAAAGTAACTGTCATGTATAATCTACACTCTGCAAACATCAGGCTGCCTTCATGTGCTGGGTGTTGACTTGGAATCAGAGATGAGTTCTGTTAAGTACAGGAAATTAAGTGTGTAATTCCATTTTAGCTTAATGTCATCTCTATCCAATACACCGCAATACCACTCTCCTTCCCTACTCTCAGCCTCTTCAGTTTCTCCCTATCCCCTCTGCCAGTATTCACTATTAACGTTTCTGAGACTAGGGAGTGAGCTTCTTTAGGAAGCTGATCCAGCTCAAAACTAACTGGCAAAAATAAATGAATAGTACCAAAGGAAAGGAAGCTGCTTATATTTTAACAGTGAATTATCACAATGTTACCATAATGCAGTCAATATTTAAATTGGGCAGGTTTTGCCTCAAGTATCATAAATGACAAACCAAGATGTACATGTCCTAGCATATACAGGACTAGCAGCAGAATGACTACTGTTAAATTCAGCATTTGTGTAAACACACAAATATACTTCAACTGTAAACTTTGACTGTATTTAAAGCATATTAAGCATAAAAATTGTGAAATATATTCACAGCTGTTCTGTTAAACAACTATTCAGACAAAATTAAGACTACTGACAATATTACAGTCAAGTTTAAATTCTTATGCAGATTTTAAATGTGTCTTCTAAACAATGTTTCTCAGAATTCAGGCTAAAATTGATGTGTTTTGCATTTTACTGAGCAATGGTAAAATGCACTGTTACTGTCTTAATGGAATTTTTTTATCAAAATCCTATTGTAACAGGATTTTCAAAATGCAGGAAAAAAAATCTGTTTTACAACCATGTGAAATAACCTACTTATCTTAAAGATAATACTTTATCATATTTTAGGACTATACTTACTTTAGGATATGATATATGAATGTATTTTTCCCTTCAAACTTAATCTAGAGGATGAAGTAGAGCTTCTATTGCTGTTCTCAGTGTTACACTTTTCAATCTAGCTTTCCTGTTTTCCAGAGGTAAGAACTGAGATAGAAAATATCTTTTCAAAGTATTTCCTTGCATCTATTGAAGTAAACATAAATTTCTGAAGTATGTAGGTTAAATTTCAGGTGAAAAGCTAAGAAATCTGAGCATTTCCTGTTTTAAGATGAACTGTAAATTGCTTTGAAGTCTTATTAGCATGAAAAATGCTTAATTTGTTTGCCTTTAAACTTTGTTTGAGAAATACTGTAAAGAGCAATTAGTATTGGCATTTGACTTCCTGAATCAATATGTACTTTTGGATTTATTTAATAAGTCCTTTAATGGAACTTTTTTCATCAATTTAGTAACTAATATTTCTTCAGAACTGAGATAAGGAAACCTCAGGAGTTCTAGTTAAATATTTATGCATGCTAAATTTTTAAACATCATTCAGTGACAGTTTCAATAAAAAATATGCCAACCACTTTTTCAGAGTCATCTATAAAGGACTGTCTTGGATGTTTTCTGTTAACAGTATTGCCATACCCTGCAGATGTTATACACACATTCTTAATACACTTCTCTGCTATTCAGATATAGTATAGTACATAACTGAAATTACATTAATTTCTATTGAGGTATTACTTTTAAAATGTACCAAAATACATATTTTTATGTGTTTCTTATATATATGCAATTGGACATACATGTCTTAACTAAACAATTCTATGCTGGTAATTCTAACAGTTGCTCAAAGCCATTCACCCTGGAATTGAGATCACTTTTTCAGTTAAAGATGATATGCTATTATCTGTCATGTACAAACATAATGGTCATCAAATCACCAATATATATGTTGTAGCAAGGGCTGCAGCCTTATTTCAGGGCAAATTAAAAAGCCACACAACAAGCACAGTAGATGAATATAGGAAAACATAATTATCTGTTCCTTCCTCTGATATTATCTGAACTAACCCCTGCCATCAACAAACTGGGGTGTTTCCTTTTCATTCTGAGACGGTCATGGATATATGAAGCATTAGTTCCTCCCCAAAACAATGCAGCACATGTACCACTCATACTGGTGCCTAGACTTGGAGCCTGTGGCTGGAAGAAACAATCGCACAAGCCACCAAATGCACCATCACACCAAAATCAGTAGTTCCACTCTATCTTTTGAACCATAAGTGTCTACCAAATATCATCATGGCAAGCATCCTTGTCAAGCATTTTGTTTCAAAACTGCAGACATTTCAAGATCTAAAAATGTATAAGCCTTCTGCAAAATACAATCTCCTTGCTCACTGTGTTCTCACAGACTTTCCATTTGCTTTGAATACAGTAAATGTGTTCAGTTTGCTCTGCTGATACCTAGCTGCCTCTGAACTGTTTCCCTTTCATTTTATACCATAACATTACAAAAGATAAAAGGACTCCAGCTGGTAGTTGTATAATTTGACAAGAGAAGTTTGGACAATGGGTTTTCTTAATAGTGGAATCTTCCCTAGGCCTTATATACACTCTTGCTCAGTCTCCAAATATGGGATTGTAGAATTTGGTATCCAAAGCAACAGTTTTGGCAAGAGTTCTTTTCTCCTTATGACACAATGCTATAGCTGCAAGCCATGAGATTCCCTTTAAAAGGTCTGTGAGTTTTAAAAGATGTCATTCTCTAGCTACAAGGGTCTCCAGTCCCTTACACAACTCAAGGCTGATGTATCAGCTTTTGTGAGAGATTAGGCTAGTTGTGAGACAAAGTATATGAAGGGAATCTTTGTCACTAGGTTAGAAATTTAGATGTGTGCCTCTCAGCAGCACATTGTTTTTCTTTTTTTTTTTTTTTTTTTTTGGTGTGTGTTTTTTGGTTTGGTTTTTTTGTTTGGTTGGTTTTGGGGTTTGTTTGTTTGTTTGGTTTTTTGGTTTGTTGGTTTTGGGGGGAATTTTTTTAGGAGTAGGAGTCACTAGCACTTTATAGCGTTACATACAGTGATAGTGTTTCTTGATATTCAGCTAAATATTTTAAACAGGCATAAAAGTGAGGTTGATTTGGTAATAGATTAATATGTAAGAACATAATGCTTTGCTTTATTGTAGAAATGTACCTAGAGGATGTTAAATTAGATCCATAACAAATTAATGTAAAAATGCAACCACTGTTGCACTTTTTAAGACACCAGAGGAATTGCTAAAATTCTCTGCAGGGATACATACCTGATAGAAATTCCACGAAATGTAGGTTATCAATTAACTGTAAATCATGACTGAAATTGAAACAGTACAGAACCCTAGTAACTCAAGGAGGTCACACAAATACTTGTCAGGATGGGAAGCTGCTACTTTAAACTGGATATTCCTATCCCTTGCATCAGGTATGTTTAATTAGATTAATAGATTCCCTGAGTTCAAAGCCAGCAGAAATCTGTTTGATCATCTAATCCGACTTAATATCCATAGCAGAAATCTTTAAACCTCCCCACTTCACTAACACGTCTTCTACCAAGACTGAGAGTTTTGAGCTAAAAACTTCAAGAGACACTGAATTCATCATTCACATTTATAGTTTGAGGACTTAGGCAATTCTCCTCATTCTTAGTTTTAATTTGTCTGGCATGATCTACTGAAAATTGTCATGTTTTCTCCCGTTAGACCAGAAGGTCCTTTGGTATTGAACTTTCTCCCCCACACTTACAGTGTAATCATATCAAATCTCAACATTCTTTTCAATAAACTACACAGACTGATCTCTTCATATCTCTTGCTAATATTTTAAATCCTCTGTATTTTGCTGTTGTCCACTTTAAAAGGCAATCAGTACTATATAAAACATTTTATATAGTATTCTATAATCATGACCATCTATAAGGATAAATGTTCCTATCCCTACTCTCTAGTCTATTTACACCTCCCATATGATATTATTCATTTTTGTTACAGCTTTTGTTTGGGAGCTGTTGTTGAATTACCTATAGACTATGAATTGGAACACTTTCTGAGGCACTGTTTTTCAGAATGCAGTATATATGTGGTTTATATTTCTTATGATTAGGTATGTAATTTAGATTTATTTCACTCCGTCAAATTTTTCATCTTAGTTTGTACACCACGTTTGGTTTTTTATTTCCACACTTGAGATTGTGTCAATCCTAAAGTCAGTCAAAGTTATTACCTGTGAGTTGTATATACAAACACATCTTTGCATTGCATATGAAAAGGCCCCAGATGGCACATATTTTGAGATCTATCAGCTAATTCTTAATCTATTTAGCTTGTTTGTTCTACTGATACTGTAATAGTTACTTCCCATAAGAAAACTGTTCTTTATTCATAAGAATTAAGAGATGGTATATAAAATATAATGAAAAGCTTCACAAAACTTTTATAATTCTATCTAGAAGAGGTCTTGGGTGCCTACAACAAAGCACAGAATAAATTAGATGGACTGAAATGAAAAATACCTACTTCCTTACATGGCCACTCATATGAGCACAGAGGTCCCTAATATTACTTGACTTTAAAGTTGTCAACTCCCTATATTTCTGCTTTGGCACATGCTTAGTATTGTGTCAGTATGAGCAACTGAGTATTTCTTATAGCTAATCCTTCATGAGATCTAGAAATGAGTGTGAATCAATCTCACTGGACTTCAGATTTCTGCTGTATAGATCTTTTTATCCAAGCTAGCTATCCTCTGCTTCAAGAGCAAAATAGGAAAGTCTAGAAAAAAGTTTATCTAACTGTTGTCTAACTTCAGAAGTCTACTGTAGAATGAGATGTACTTTTTTCTATTCAATAATGAAGAGTCTGGATGATTCAGTCATACATAGGTATGTACATTTTGTTATGACAAATCACGCTCTAGGTGCTACACTGCCTAAAATCCTTAAGAGACCAGACACAATACACATATTCTAAGTATGCTTACCACAGGGCAATGAAAATGTTTATTTAAACAAGATCATGTTCTTATGGCTACACTTAATATTAGCCCATAATCTAGAGGATTACACCCACAGAAGCAGACAAAGATGTTTCAGTCCCATCTTCAGCCTGATAAAAAGGCATATCTGTCCATATCTAAGAATTTTCCCTCACAATGTGGTAGCTGGGTAATGTGATTTCCTCCAGACTTAGATTTCTTGGACAATATTTTGGATTTTGATAAGTTCATGTACTTCCTCTATGTTTCCCAGTCATTGACAGCCAAGTCACTGGACATATGGATATATCCTTATGTGATAAAGAATGTCAATGATACATGATGTCTAGTAAATGGAAATCTCCAACTTGACAGTAACCCAAAAGAGTAATTAGAGCTAAACAAAGGAAAAATTTTGTCAATCAAACAGATAAAATTATACACACAAATTCAATTCACCATAGTTCCAAACTTAATTGTGCAAGCTGTTAAAACACTTGCAAAATATTGGTAAACTAAATTCCATTTTACTTTTTATAGCCTCTGCTTTGCTCTACACATGCTTGTTAGTTCATTTACATAGTAATGAGTCTCAGAGACGTAAAGCTTTTCATTTTCACTGAATACAACTTACAAGCATTATGCATGCTAAATTGGAAAAAGAAAGATTTCAAAAAAAAAAAAAAAGAAGTTGTTTTATATCTCTGTGATATATTGAAACAGAATTTCAATTAAATCAGAAATTTTCTGGGTATTTGTAGGAAGAAGACATATATATCTCTCTCCCTAGAGAGAGAAATATCTATACATATAGCTATAGCTAAAGAAACCCTTTATGGAAATGGTGGTGTTTCCATAACGTGATTTGCAAATTCCAGAAAGTTACTACATTATTAAAAATCTATTAACATAAGCCTAGCTTCTGTTTAAGACATGAATTGTATGGAGAAGATATGCTCATATATGTTTTCCTATAGAGAACAATCCAAAACATTTTAACCTTTGTGAAGAATTAATTGATTACTCTGTAAGAAAGAAGACAGACAGTAAAGGGTGTACTCATGTCCAGTGAGGCTATCCTTGATTAATGGAACCCACCAGCAATGCAGAACAGAGGAAGAAAACTTTATTTTGTCATCCTGTTGGAAGTTCCAGGGCTCTTCTCTTCTAGGTTTACTGATACAGTTTATGACACAGTTTGACAATTTTACAGATGGCAGTAGGAGCGTAATGCAAGAAGAGGAACACAAGCAGGAGTATCATCATCTGGTAATGCAGCTAGAAACTCAATGCTGGTTTTACACCCTTATGCAAGTAAACTGGAGGAAACAAAGAACAAGGTAAAGTCAATGAAATCTCGAGTTCTAATATTAGCACTGTTATATTTACAATAGTTGTCTCAAACATTTTTCTTTTTAAGGAGGGTGGTAACTATGTGATTGTTAGATTATATTAAAAAAAATATATATTATAAACCAATAAGTGTCTATGGCCGAAGAAATGAAATGACAATCCTGTACATGTTAGTTAGGCCAAACTTATATTTGTGTTTATTGAACATAATAGTAAAGATCTTTTAAAATATTATATATCATATATATTTCTAGTTAGAACATATTCTAATTATTGCATTCATAAATATGTATCTTATGTATATTTGAATATATTTGCCTTTGGGGTTAAAATATATTTCTATTCTTTTTCTTTGCAATGAATTTGCATTTCAAATCAGTTTGAAATTATTTCTGGAATTCTTAACATCTACTTTTAAAATAGAAATGTAGAATTACATGTTGCATTCCTACGTAGATTACATACATTAAATTTATCTTATACTTGCATTGTGACTCCGTTCAGCATAACTATAGGTATGAATGTACATACATATCATATATATCAAGGCATTGGAGTGTGTATTTTTTTCATTTCCTTGAAGGTGTATGACTATTTCTTTTTATGACAATGAAGTTTCAAGCAAGATAGTTTTTGAAGCTTACCAGGTATACATCTTTTATGAATAAGGATACATAAAGTTAAGCAGATGCTTTAACGTCTATCCTTCCTAAATGATGACTTTTACTAAAATAGAATCACACTGTGTTCACTGTGTACAATCACTTGATATGTTACATTGTACTATAGTCACAAGTCTTATTTTAGTCCTAAATTCACAAGGTGATAAAAATCCCACCCTAAAACAGTCAAAGGCAGTGCTGCAAATGATAACATGATGGCTTTCATAAGTGAATAAAATAATGAAGGAATATAAAATACTCTAAACATTCATCATAATTAATTGTTTCTTCTATGCATGGCCATGTCTATCCTTCTTACCAGTTTTGACATTTTCATCTAACTTGACATGAAATTTTTCATGGTAGTATTTCATATAAAATTATGCTGTCTGGTAAACTGAAATCATAGGTTCCAAGATTATGATGTTTTATGTCATGGTAATATTCAATATATTTTAACATGAGAAAGCATCTTTTTATGTATAATACATAGTTGACTCTGCATTACTAGCATTATTAGCATAGAAGTAAGTACCCCATCCCTTTAAATACCCAGAGCAACAATGTTAAACTTTTACAATAAGGTATATGTGCTCTGCCATCACATAGAAAACTTCTATTCTCAAAATGCACTGTTAAGCCCAACAGTAATTTCTGTCACCAAGCATCATTGAATAAATCTGCTCATTTTAACCTTCAGGACAGTCACAAGTGAGGTCCTTAGGTAGACATCGACTTTAATATTAGCTTGACTCACCCCAATAACAGATTTTTTCCAATTTGATATTTTTCTAGAGGAAACCACTGCTATACAGAAGACAGGCTATTCAAACTTTTTCTCATGCTTCCATTCTTCCTATCAATGTTGTACTGAAATACAGCAATGGGTCTATGGGACCAGATGGGTTACATCCAAGAGTGCTGAGAGAGCTGGTAGGGGTGCTCACCAGGCCACTGTCTATCACTGATCATCAGTCCTGTCTGACAGGGGAGGTACCAACAGATTGGAGGTCAACTGATATAACACCCATACATAAGAAGGGACAGAAGGATGATCCAGGGAACTACAGGCCTGTCAATTTTATGTCAGTGCCAGCGAAGCTGATGGAGCAGATCATCCTGGGTTCCATTATGTAGTACATGCAAGACAACCAGGTGATCAGGCCCAGTCAGCATGCATTTATGAAGGTCAGGTCTTGTTTAACAAACCTGATCTCCTTCTATGACAGGGTGACCCGCTTGTTGGATGAAGGTAAGGCTGTGGATGTTGTCTATCTTGACTTTAGTGAGACATTTGACAGTGTTTCCCACAGCATTCTATTTGAGAAATTGACTGATCTTGGCTTGGATGGACATATGTTTTCCTGGGTGAAAAACTGGTTAGATGGACAAATAAAAAGAGTTGTGGTCAATGGAGTTAAATCCAGTTGGCGGCCAGTTACAAGTGGTGACCCCCAGGGCTCAGTACTGGGGCCACTCCTGTTTAACATCTTCATCAACAATTTGGATAAGGGAATAGAGTGCACCCTTAGTTAAGTTTGCAGATGACACCAAGCTGGGTGGAAGTGTTGATCTGATTGAGGGTAGGGAAGCTCTACAGAGTCATCTAGATAGGCCGGATCTCTGGGCCAAGGCCGATTCCATGATTTTTAATAAGACCAAATGCCAGGTCCTGCACTTCAGCCACAACAACCCGCAGCAGCGCTACAGGCGTGGGGAGGAGTGGCTGGAGAGCTGCCAGGCAGAGAAGGACCTGAAGGTGTTGACTGACAGCCAGCTGAACATGAGCGATCAGTGAGCCCAGGTGGCCAAGAGCATCCCAGCCTATATCAAGAGTAGTGTAGTCAGCAGGAGCAGGGAGGTTATCATTCCTCTGTTCTCAGCTTTGGTGAGACTGCACCTCAAATACTGTGTCCAGTTTTGGGCCCCTCTCTACAACATGCTGAGGTGCTAGAGAGAGTACAAAAGTGGGCTACTAAGCTAGTAAAGGGTTTGGAGCATGTCTCTTATGAGGAAAGGCTGAAGAATCTAGTGCTGTTTAGCCTTGAGAAAAGAAGGCTGAGGGGAGACCTTATTGCTCTGTACAACTACCTGAAGGGTAGGACTAGCAAGGCAGGAGTTGATCTGTTCTCCCTAGTGACAAGTGATAGAACAAGAGGAAATGGCCTGAAGTTGAACCAGGGGAGGTTCCGGCTGAACATTAGGAAGAATTTCTTTACTGAAAGGGTTGTCAGGCATTGAAATATCCTGCCCAAGGAGGTGGTGGAGTCACCATCTTTGGAGGTATTTAAGAGCCGGGATAAGGTTGGACTTGATGATCTTGAAGGTTCCTTCTAGCTAGAACAGTTCTATAAAAGGGACATTATATTTTACCCCGAACAATAAATATCTTGTAAATAGCCAAAATTTCTACAGAGAAAGTTTGTATAGAACAAATTCTAACTGAATTATGTGTAAAAAGCACTTTAATTACTGATAGAAATGGCACTATTATCATTACCATGTAGGAAGATAATGACTGATAAACAATAGTAAAAACCTCCAGATGACCATAAAGTTTAAGACAGCTCAGCCCAGAAACCGTTTAACTTTATAAATCTAACTATCACAAATAACAAGGACGTTCATTGTGGTGTTTGAATGAGAAAGGATATATGTACTTAAACACCTGTGATTTCCACAGCCAAGTAAGTAATAATTTATTATTGCCAAATAAATGTATATACATTTCTATTAACAGTCTAAGCTTGCTAATAGCTTTGGCCATGTGTTGGCTGTTCTATTACAGCTAAAGATATTCCTGCTTTGGGGAACAACTTATTCCAACTCTTAACACAAGTTTAGTCAGACAATGGCTTGTTTTGCAGATTCCAAAATACAATAAGCATTTGTGTTTTGTCTTTTTTCCTCCTTTTCAGGAAAACAATTTAAGTCTCCTAATCCCTTTCAGTAGTAAATACATTGGCAGAAGTACTCTGAAGTAAGAACAATGTTCAATTTCTTTGGCTGAATGTTAAAACGTTTGAAGTTAAATATCTCCAGCGGGAGTTCTTATGAGAGATGAACACCAGAATACCTACTGTTTTAATAGATTTGGGTCACGAGATAGGTTCACATCTCTGGCTTGATGCTATGAGACAGCTTAAGGCTATCTCAGTTTAATACACATGGAGTTAATTGTAATGGGCAGAAAGATAGTGGGGTCTCACTTTTTGCCAGAAAAATTTATTCTTACTGGAACTTTGAAAACTTTTGTTTCAGCTAACTGCCATATTCCTAATAAAAGGGAGAGCACAGGGAGGAACGACATGACAACAGTGTATGAAGGAAAACAAAAATTATCAAACAGTTATGATCACAAACTGAGCTCCCAACAAAAAGTCACAGTTTGTCCACTGGATAGAAGATTAATCTAGGACATTAATCTACAGCAGTCATAGTGGCAAAGGACCAATTTTCATATGAACTCTGAGGCTGATTACTACACTTCTAACCAAAAAACAGTATTTCCTCTCATTTATGGTTGGACTCATTCTGAAGGGTCTTATCCAACTTAAATGACTCTATGATTTGTTGAAACCTAAGGTTGTTAAATAATCAGAAACTTGGTTTAAATAGAAAAAAAATATAAAATACCAAAAACATCACCAAAAATACATGAATGAATAACAGAGGGGAAAAAATATATATAGGAATGACAGAAACTTCAGCATTTAGTAAGTAAATAACAGTACTCACAGAGCACAGACCTCCTACATATGACATATCAGAATTAAGAAGCAGTAGTAACATATTATTATTAATTCCTATGCTGTAGGCTAGAAAGAATCAAATATATTTAAGTAAACAACTTTCATAGCCATCAGTAACATCTTCAGTTTGATAGATGTAAAGTTAATAAGTAGTTAGAAGGATGTTACATATTTGTATATAATTATGTATGTCATACACATGGGTGTGTACACATATACATGTATACTTTTTTGCTATTATTGCTATGTGTATTGGGTTTGCATGGCAAGGTTTTGGTAGCAGGGAGCTATAGGAATGGCTCTGTGAGAATCTGCTAGAAGCTCCCCCTATGCCTGGTGGAGCCAATGCCAGACATTTCCAAGATGGACCCGTCACTAGCCAAGGCCAAGCCAACCAGCAACAGTGGTAGTACCTCTGTGATAACATATATAAGAAGGGGGAAAAAAAAAAAAACTACTGCACAACAGCAGCTGGAAGAGAGAAGTGAGAATGAGAAAACTTCAGACACCAAGGTCAGTGAAGATGGAAGGGAAGGGGTGTTCCAGGTGCCAGAGCATAGATTCCCCTGCAGCCTGTGGTGAAGACCATGGAGGTTAACAATGGAGCAGATATCCACCTGGTCTGGTGTTAGCATGAGCTGCAGGTGGATATGTCCAAAGAAGGATGTGATCCCATGAAGAGCCCACACTAGAACAAGTTCCTGGTAGGACTAGTAACCCCTTGGAGGACCTACAGTGAAGCAGCCTGTTCCTGAAGTATTGTGTCCTGTAGAAGTAACCCACACTGGTGCAGGTTGTGAAGCACATCAGCCCATGGAAAAGACATTGGAGAAATTAATGAAAGACTGTCTCCTGTGGAAGAGACCCAACACTAAAGCAGGGGAAGAGCGTGAAGAGGAAGATGTAGCAGTGACAATGTGTGATGAACTGACTGCAACCCACATTCCCTGTCCCCCTGCACCACTAAAGTGAAGGAGGTAAAAAAATCAGGAGTGAAGTTGAGCCAAGAAGGGAGCAGGGGGAAGGTTCACATCTCTTATAATTGTGTCAACAATGTATATTGTCTCAGGAAAAAATTGCAAGCCATATGAACAACAACAACAACAAAAATGTTATTTCTAACATGCTCCATTATGCTATTTTCTTAAAACAAACAAACAAAAAAAAAAACCCAAACGAAAAAACAAACAAAACAAAATAAAACAAAAAAAAAAAAAAAACAAACAAACAAAAAAAAAAAAAAAAAAAAAAAAACAAAAAAGAAAAAGAAGTTTT
>JANIJG010018848.1:10998-30307 GCA_024611175.1 Megaceryle torquata
GTGGTGGGACCTTAAAAAAAAAAAAAACCAACAAAAAAACCCCAAAAAACCCAGCAAATTCTCAAAAATTCCTATGATAATAAATTGTTTTATTTGGCTTTTGCTTGAAGAAGATATGAATACAGAATAAGAGCTATTAAACTTTAATTTTGCTTGTTTACATTTATGGCTTGCAAGTTAGAAGTATCTCTTGGAAGAATATATTTATACTCTGAATCTGAAAACAGATCAACACATAGATAGGCATAGACACACAAGAACCTATTCCCTTAATGGGGATAGATCATATGAAAAATATAGAAAAAGAGAGGTCTATGTCCTGCATCTTAATAATCAAAATTAGTTACCTACAATATCTATTTCTTTCTTTTTCTTCAAGAGAGTATTGTAGCAGTGACACTTCCTTAGAAGTTTGAAAATGGTCCTGGAATTGTTTGAAAAGGCACATACATAGCCCTTATATTGTGCTAAAAGATGCTAGGGTATGGAGCGTTATTAGTTTCATAATTATTTCAAGTTTGCTCATTGACATATATCTATAAATGTTTCAAATAAGATTTGATAAGATATATCATAAAAATTCCATAGTCATTGTTATAGTCTGTTCTTTTTCAAATTTTTTTCAAAGATTTTACCAATCTTTGGTACTGGACCTACACTATTCAGTGCTGTTTGTTTGTGGTGCTTTAAAGGAACTGTATGTGTTCACAAAGAACTTTTATTTCTTTTCCAGAGGCTGCAAGGGACCTGCAGAGGTCATACAACCCTCTCTGATCACAATTGTTGTTTTCTTACATTCTGAATAGTATAGTGTAAAAGGAGGAAAAATTGATACCATATTTGCCATGTTGTCTCGCATCCTTCTCTTTTGTATGGCTCTACTGAACAATGAAGATAAGGAAGACAGAGAGTTCATATGCACTTCTGACTGCCAGTGAGATAGATTTATTATGGAAAGCTCCTGAGAGACCAATTAATATCACTAGGGTTGTCAAAATATGTGTACCATGAAAAGTACAGGCAGCCCATCAACACACTATGAAGGTAAGGTCACTGAACACAAGAACACCAGGGGACAAATTTAGTCAGAATGGAGTGAAAACTGAGTACTAATTAGTGAATTGTAAAACACAATAACAAAATAACCTCCTAGTCTAGAACTGCATTTTCTAGAAAGATGCTTTTGTGTTTTGGTTTGGTTTGGTTTTTTTGTGTCTGTGTGTGGTTTTTTGTTGTTTTGTTTGATTGGTTTTGTTGTTTTGTTTTATTGTGGGTTTTTTTGTTTAGGGTTTTGTTTGTTTGTTTTTGTTGTTGGGGTTTTTGTTTGTTTGTTTTCTTAGAGAAGTACCACAGATAAACACTGAAATGAAAAGGCTGGATTAAATGTTATCCCAACAAAGTCTGATGTTTCCTATCTGTGAGGGTGGTCATGATTCAGAAATTAAGATGTTAGTTTTTAGGTAGTTCAGGTAAGGCTTCACTGTTTTGTATTACAAAAGGACATATTGTCAGATGTAGACATTTCCTACATTTAATTGTGATCTCTGGGGTTCACTGTTGTTCAGGCAATGCTACTCAACTAATAATTGTATTCTTCGATGTTCTAGAAATATAAGCTAGATAAATGAGGTTTGATGTTGGGAGATGATAGAAAATTGCTAGATATAACCAGTACTATGGAGGACAAGAAATTCTTGCAGGGAAGAATTGCATAATTTAGAAAACTGGGATGATGGAAGTACTGATACAATACCATACATGCTTCATGATTTTGCCTTTGCCATTGCCTGAGTTATTGCTGAAGCAAAAGCATTGAAGCAGTGCTTACACTCTAAGAGATTGGAACAGTAGATGGTAAAGTCAACTGTGTTCTCTGACTAAACTTAACAAATGCATTATAACATCCATATACATATGAATTGGGCAGCATGCTGTATGAGGACAGATGACTTAAAGCTGCATACAGGCTCCATCTGATCACTCTCCAAGGTCAGAAGTTTCTAACAGGCTTTTTGTTTATAAAATGGTAAATAGTTAAAATCAAGCAAAATTTCCTACCAAAAGAACATTTTAGCATTTCTATTTCTTGTAACTACTAGAAATAGTGTCTAGAGACTAGTATTTGGAGAAACTAAATCTGGAATTGAAGTTAGACTGATGAACTCCAGTCATCAGAATACAGAAAATATAGGTTATTTGTCTGAACTCACAGAAGGGAACAGACATCTGACAGATCTATATTGCTTAGTTTTAATTAACTTACTCATCCATTATTTCATTCTTGTTTCTTAAAAGGAAATTCTCACAGTACAGTGCCTAGTGGGCTATGATAGAAGCCCTCCCCTAAGAAGAGCAAACAGGAGACTTCTGCCTTAGGGAAGTGAGTCCATAAGGCCTCAGTAGCCAGAAATGATACCTTTGTCTGGATAGCCATGAGACCTGTTCCATCTCCATTTTCACCACTATTTTCCATTTTATTGTCTTCTCTTTTTAATGATTTTGTTCCATTTCCTGTAATCTCTTTTCACCCATGATCCTTCTTTCTCATTTTTTTTCATTGCTGTTTTAAGTATCTGACATGATAATTTCTAGAAACAGTACTTTGAAAAAATAAAAGCATGGTAATGCTGATTTACCTCAGTAGGTGAAAGTCCTGATAACTTTTCAGATTTAGTAGCATTTAAGGAGTGATACAAATTTCTTCAGCAATACACTGTTATGTTCTTAATTCAAATTCAAGCCACCATCTATCTTTCTGAAAATCAGACATGTGCAGTCACCCTGTCTACAAGGAATTTGCGTATCTAATTGAATGCCTTTGAAATTCTATGAAAAATGGTGAACCTCTATTCCTCAAAATGCGGTCAAGTAAGATGTTCTATGTTAGGTTATGTCACAAAAGCTCATGTGCAAAAGAACACAGAGAGACAATGACAGATGAGAGAGCCCTCTCTACTTACAGGCCCATAACATGGGCTATCAGCCCATTTAAGGCCTAAGTCCACAGACTCAGAAAAGCACAGGGAAAAAAAGGTGGAAACTCCAAACTGAGGACTCAGAGTAAGGGACACAATATCCAGACTCCCACCAGGGATGTCTGAGAAGACTCTCAGTCTCATTGTCCACATGTAAACAGATCAAGATGAATTAATGCTGTAGCATCTTTTGGCTTGAGGAGGATTACTGCCTAGGGATATGAGACACATTATGGGGTACAGGGAGGAAAGCATTTTGGGATTGCATGAGATTTCTGATGGAGGGAAACCAAAACCAGGAAAAGGAAGGGATTTAGGTGATTTTTGAATGAAGAAGAGCAGGAAAGTAGAAGCCTAAGGGGATAAAAAGGCTGGTCACATGTAAAGAGTTTGTTAGTCATTTTAGTTAACTGTCTGTGTCTTGCTCTCAACCAATACAGTCTTTCCTTTTTCTCCTCTCACAGAATCACAGAATGGATGATGTTGGACAGGGCAAAAGTTTACATACAAATATCAAACAAAATTTACCAACTCAAACCCAAAGTGTTTTTACAATTTTACATAGAATTTAAAAAACTTAGCAACTTAGGTAGAAAAGAATATATGACAAAACAAACAAACAAACAAAAACAAAATATTTTTTTTCCAGGTGAAAAGAAGAAAGTTTCTTACATTTCATTATAGGCCTGAAATTTGTTATCTGGAGAGGACAGGCTAAACCCAGTGGACAATGGTTGTGCTTCTTAGAAGACAAATGGTAGGCTAAACATACAATTTTGATAAGCATTAAATTGGCGTAATTGCAGCACTTATTTTAAGCATCTTCAGTTATAGTATGAAAATTAGTTTTGGTTCTATGTATGAAAACTGCCAAATAACAGAAATAATTCTTATTCTCTGTGGACATCAGGAACAATGTTTCAATGTACCAGGTCTTGATTCCCTCCACTGCAAAGCATTTGGGCTCATAAAGAACCAGTGGTTGACATCTAGGAATTACACTATACTAGGAAGGATGAAGGAGTGATTATTTTAAACATATGCATAAAGAAAATTTGTGTTTCTTGAGAAGCCTTGGAAACAACTAAAGAAGAAAATTTAAAATTAAGTGTACATGATAGATGGGGCTAAGAAGCATCAGTGAAGTTAATTTCCCTAAGGAAAATAAGTATGGCATATACAGATGACACTTATGCTGCTGGATACAAAGAGCTATATTAAAAAGGTGAACTGATGGTCAATACACAAAGAAGAACACTGTCCTTTGGTTACGATCATTTAATTTCAATGTGATTTTTATGTTTGATCTCTCTTTCAGTCACATCAGAAAGTTGCCTTTGGATTGATTCTCAGTTCAGATCAGTTCACTCTAAAGTTGTATGCAGGTTTCATGAAAGATAAATGAGTCTTATAACCTCCAATTTATTTGTCACAGAACGTGTTCCACTTCAAAAAGTATGTGAAAAGTTGAGTTCTGGTTTTGTACAGGTGAGTTAACATATATATAAAAGTTTTGCTCCAGACTTGCCTTGATTTCTCCATGAATTTTAATAGAATTGAAGTATGCTTGCACCCTACAGCCCTATGGTGTAACATTTTAATTTTGATCTGTCCTTAACTAGATCTTTTGGAATTTGGTTGTGGATTTCTGGATTTCCTCAGCACATATTCATTTTATTCCACGTATCATCTGAGATATTTTTGGTAATCCATAAATAGTATAATCACTGTAGGATGCTTACATCTCGTGGAAAGAGATAGTCTGGCTTCCTCTTCCTCAGTGAGATAATGCATTGCATAAGGAAGATTACTTAGAGCTGGCAAACCTTGTTCATTTCCTTTGGTTTCAAAAGGCTTCAGCAAGGTGTGTGAATTAACAGGTTTCAATCCAATGAATCATAATTTAGACAGAATAGACTTATGAATCAATCATGATTGTTGTTGAAGGAATTTACACAAACCCCACAATTTCTTAGCGAAGCTTCTATATCAAGGAGGATATAAGACTGGGCAAAATAGTCATTTAATCTAGAAATAACTCCATAAATACAAAAGAGAATTTTACACAATTTCCCAGGAGAAAAAAAAAAAAAAGTCCAAACACAACACTCCTCCCACAGACACATGGGAAGGACCTCACAATTACAACCATAAGGATCAACTTTGATCTATGAAAAAAATCTTTTGAATACTGCTAAGAGAAAGGAGCAATACAGATGATGAGGTGTTAGAGAGATTTTTAATGACACTAAAATATTGAGAAACAGTGGACGTCTGAGAGACTGCAATGAGTTTAGTAGGAAGGGAGTTAACTTCCTTCATAGTAGTACATAGGGTGCTATATTTTGGATTTGTGACTAAAACAGTGTTAATAATGCAACAATATTTTGGCTGTTGTTGAACAGTGCTTGTGCAGCATCAAGGTCACCACTGTTTCTCACTCTGACAATCCAGCAAGTAGACTAGGGGTGGGCAGGAGTTTGGGAGCAGACAGGACAAATAACCTAAACTTACCAAATGGGTATTCCACATCATCTAACAGAGAGTATGGTCTTCCAAAGTAGCCTTATACTGGAGAATGATTAAGAATCAGTATGCTTATGGGACGTGGTGAGTGATTGCTACTGCACAGAGATCCCAGCTGTGTATGGTTATCTACTCTAATGAAAAAGGGTGTAAGAGAGGAAGAGGGGGAGAAAAATAACAATTTGGAGAAATACACATATACTCTCAAATCTACATTCTAGGAATGCTACCTCAAGAGCTGCCTGATGTTATATCCTTCATAATTTCACCTTATCAGTGTAGTTGTTATACTGATAGTTTATAAAATCATAGAATCATACAATCCTTTGGGTTGGAAGGGACCTTTAAAGGTCATCTAGTCCAACCCCCCTGCAGTGAGCAGGGACATTTTAAAATAGATCAGGTTGCTCAGAGCCCCATCCAACCTGACCTTGAATGTTTCCAGGGATGAGGATTCTACCTTACACAGAACTTAAACTTAGGTAAGATTATTCTTTGGTTGAAGGAAATGTATTCTTTATGTGTCCTTTCCAGTTAGAAAATAATAGAATAGAAATAGAAAATATAATAATAGAACAGAACAGAACATTTCAATTTGATATCATCAGCAAACTTGATAATTGTGCATTCAACAACTGTATCCAGATTACTGATAAATATATTGAATAGCATTGGCCTCCGAATTGAACCCTGAGGCATGCAAGTGGTGACCAGTTGCCAGCCAGATGTACTACATCACTAAGACCCTTTGAGTCTTACAATTCAGCCATATTTTCACCCAGCACATTGAAAACCTGCTCATCCCACAGTTGGACAACTTGTCTAGAAGGATGCTGTGAGGGACAATAGCAAAAGTCTTAATAATCTCCTGGGTGGTTTTTAGTCAGGCCAAAGTTTAAAAATCCTTTCCTTCTTCCAAGGCACTCAAAAAGACAGTATTCAGAAACTCAGACCTAAGGAAAGGATTGTACAAGGATGAGTGGATGGCTAATTTTCTGTTGTCATTACATTTATAATGAGTTCCATAACACATACCTTTTACTTCAGAACACTTGTCTGTTTCCATGAAGTTTTAAGTAACCTACTCTAGTCATTTTAAAAGTGAGTCGTGACAAAAAAATCAAGAAAGTTTCTTCTTCAAATCTCTTAACTAATCTGGTCTTCATAATTTCAAAATAAAATAGTAATTTTATCCCCAAAATTTATATATCCCAGATTTAAAGGTGTTGAAGACATAGGAAACAGCACTAGTAGTGACTGAATGGCATAATATAGAGAGTAAATATTATTAACTGAATAAAGTGTTCATTTATTCCAATCTCTAGCTGGAACAAAAGAAAATGTGGAGCATGTGTTTCTTCATTAAATTGTACTTCCATCTCATTAGGAAAAAAAATAATTACTATATACATCCTCAGTCCAGCTTATTAGACTGTGAGATTAGAAAATTCAGTGATTTTGCACTTGGTGTGTGAAGATTCAAGAACAGCATTACATAAGACAGGCTGAAACTTGTAGAGCAAAGTCTTCACAGAAAAAACTAATCTAACTCAAGATATCCTGAAATGACACTATGCAAGCCTTTAAAAAAAAATAGTAGATTTCTCTTTGAGTCACAACAGAAGATAAAGGATAAGTGCCTTTTCAAAACTCATTGCACTTTAGCCCATTTTAAAAAGAAGTTGTACTATTTTTTTTTGTTTGCTTAATGAATGAAAACTGTTACTTGCTTGTTCCTTGAAAATCATTTTATTTGAATGATAAACCTAAAGAGTTCATGGAGCCATAAGTATTTCTAAAAGGAAAAAAGTTGTCTTTTGTTCTCTGCAATTTAGAAGCTCCACCAAGGATAATCTTTAAAAATTCTATCCTTGTTACACAATGTGGGAGACAAATGATCCTTCTAGGGCCTGATTAGGTTCAGTGTTTCAAGTACATCTTGTAAAACTCTTCATTTTTTCACAGGCTTTCTAATTTTGCTGTTAGAAAAGGATCAAATATACTTTGCTGTACTTCTGCACTTATTTATCTTATTAATCAAAAGACTATCATATTCAAATGATAATTTGAAAAAGTAAATCTTTTTATTCTACTTAATTTTTATTTTATTGTGTAATATCAGATGTATTCTTATTCTACATTTCTTTAACTCTTTTATCATGGAAAGAAAATGTTGGGGTAATGGATGTGCAATGATTGTGAATATCATGTGCTATCATGGTTCTGATGTGCTTGCATATGAATGAATTGGACAAGGCGACTGTTTCATGAAAGTGTCATGCTGGACTGGAACTTAATGGAAAAGGGGTTAATGTTTGTTGCTCATAAAAAGACACTTTCAGAACTTTGATAGCCCTCTGTACAAAACCTAAATTTTGTTTCAGGGATTGTGCAATATAAAATACTAGTGGGCACAATGATGAGGAAAAAAAAATACTAAGAAGAAAATGAACTGTGTTGATGTTTGGAGTGGAAGATTAAATATGTAACCAATCAGAAATAGGATTTAAATTTGTTATATCCTGGTTGAACATTGATGCCTAAGCTATTATTCTATTTCTCTTGTCTTCATCGTGAAACATGTGGAGGACGTGCAGGTAATCTGTCACTCCAGCAACCAGAAATGAATGATGCAGGACAGTTACAATTCCCTTCTTCCTTACAAAGAAAATATATTGTTTTAACAAACCCAGGATATGCAGTATTTGAAAATTTACAAAGATATGCCCTTTGTCCTGCCAGTATTCTCATGATACTAATGTAATTACTTCTTTAGGTTCTGGAGGAAGGATAGTTACTAATCTGCATTAGATAAATCAGTCCAGTCTTCTTTTACAAAGATTTGCCTACATAAAATATCCACTTTACCATCATCACAGTACTGTAACCAGCTACCTTTTCCACTTAATGGAATTTTTCATTTGGACACCTAATACTTACCTCTGCTATCTATCAATTTATTAATTAATACATTTAATTAATTAATATGTTTTATTAATTTATATAATTTATCAATTATTAATATTAATCTATTAGTTTGAGAGATTTTGATTCACATATTAGCTACTTCATATCTCATTCACATGCATTGATGTATTCTCACAAAGCGTTGACATTCAATGAAACACAAGAAACCCAAAATCAGCCAATGCCACAGTGTTGATGAGATCATAGTTCACAGATATCTTCCACTAAATGACAGCCAGTTCAGATGAATTTTGCTTGTTGGAGGCATTGTTTAATTTTGGTTATTAAAAGATTCCCTCACCTTCCTGTCCATTTAATTGATTAATGAAGACAGGTAGCCAGATCAGGACACCCTCTGAGCCAGTATGACATGTCATTTTCTTTCAATACAATCTTTCCAAACATTCACCTGACAAATGAGAATAGGAAAATCAAAATGAAGTCATAAAAGAGGAAGATTTTCCTCATTAATAGCTGACCTAAGTACTTCATGAATCTTTCTATCACTCTAAAATCTACAGATATTCTTGCAGTACAGAAGCAAGAAAAAACTTTTATTTGATTTTTCAAAGCTCAGTAAAGTACAATATATATTAGAAATAGAAAGGAAACATTAACTTTTCATCAACTGTTGACGGGAAAAGACAATAATTTAATTTGTACTAACATAGTTCCAAAAGCCTTCTATATCAATTCATGCAATTTCAAATCAGTTAAGAAAGATATAGAATCACCTACAACTTTTTTCTACTTGTTACAGACAAAAAACAAAACAAAACAAAACAAAACAAAACCAAAAAACCTTTTAAAAATAGTCATCACAGAGATTTCTGTGACCTTGCTGATTTAGTACTGAACTTGTCACACAGAAGGGAATTTTATGATGGTTAGAATGAACTTTTGGGTTGAGCTGCAGTAATTTCCTAGGTCTAAAGAAAGTGAAATAGTGAAAACAATGATGCAGAGTGCTGTCTTTAATTTCAGCCAGCTTATTAGACACTAACAAAAGCTAGAGCAAAAGAAGGTTTAATGATGAGAATTTTTAAATTACAATTATACTTTATACTTCTGGTCTTTTCCATTATTCCCTTGCCAATTTTTGGTTTTGTTTTGGGGTTTTTTGGTTTGGTTTGGTTTGGTTTGGGGTTTTTTTATATGTGATGCCTTAAGTCCTACAAATAAATATTTGCTTGAATTAATAGTTCCTTTCTAAAATTATTTCCCACCAGTTATACATACGAGAGCAAATTTTTATCCTGACTGTCACAACTGAATATATTACGTTTTTATACTGATTTCCAAGTCTTTCAATTTTTAAAGCTTCTCCTCCACTTCTGCCATTGATCTGTCACTATCTAATTGTGGAGGAAATTAAATTAACAACTGTTCAGACTGAATGGTGAGTGCTGCAAGACTTAAAATTTATTATGAAATTCATGTCAAAAAAAACCATAGGGAGCTTTGATGGCTATGAAGAGGAAGGAAAGTAGAGAAAGAAGTTATAAGCCTTAAGTTGGGCTCTTGTTGTCTACTTAAATTTTTCATTGGGTATCCAATCTTTCTTCAAAAATGAACCTTCATAAATATTTGCAATTTTTCAGATTATGACAACATTTCAACTTAAAAGGTTTTTTCAAGGATGTTCAATTTTAATTCATCTAGTATTTCTCCATATATTATGGCATTTTCTTTCACTCCAGATTTAAGTATTAACAGCTGTACAGTTCTCCAAATGGATGACTTAACAGTGAATCTAGAAGTGCTCCATTTTAAAGGTATCAGTATCAGTATTTCAGTCAATGCATAAAATTCAGCCTGTTCTTAGTGTCCTGAAGACATGATACTTACATTTTTGCTTACACGTCTCTAACAAAGCTTAAATGCTGTAATAATTATACTAATAGAAATTATGAATAACAAATCTAATGAAAAATAAATTCTGAAAATTAACCATGACTAAAAGTCACAATGACATATTAAATTATTCATCACAACAGCAATAAAGAAGTAGAAATTCTGAAATAGATCAGAATAATTAAGACAATGAATGCATTACTATAAATTGGGATGTGGTGTTTGTATCAAATAATAATGTAATGTTTATAGGTATGCTGCTAATGTTGCAGATTTAAGTTAACTCATCCAGTAGCCCTCACTGGTTTAACTATAGTCATGTAAGAGTAATTTGAAGGAGAATCTAATTTTTACATAAAGCCATCTTTGAAATGTGCCTTTCTTCTAAATACAACAGAATAAATATCTTCCTCTTTTCATATGTAATTTTCAAACTTTTGTTTACTAACAAGAGGATCTGCAGGTCACAGTTTATTTTTCAGACGTAAAAATTTCCATGTGCTTAACAGCCGTGTCTGTATTTGCCAAACAGCACATTTGTAATCCAATAGCTAGACATCCTAAATGCAGACAAGTAATTGAAGCCTCTTGTACATATATCAAATTGTCCTGATAATCATGAGTGGGATAATGTACATTAAAGCTCCATTGAAAAATAATATTTTATTTTACATTTACATACTTTCTATTTGTTTCTTTTTCCTTCTGTTAGTAAAAAGAAGTCACCTTATGGTCTCAAAGTTCTCTCTTCTCTAAGAGATTTAGACTAGTGTATAAAGTTGTGTATTCTTGTTTCCTCTATTGGTAAAATTGAATACAAGGTTTTCTACACTCAGAAAAATAATTTCCTTAATTAGAAAAATTTTAGGTGTCATTACAGGAAATATTTTCTTTATGTTATAATAGTTGAAATAATATTAAATAATATCTGCTAAGAACATTTCTAAAATACATTAGAAAAGTATGCTTAATCTTACATTTCCATTACTTAATTTTCAGTACTCCCATAAAGTTTTCTTATTCCCTTATAATTTTCATTGCCAGATAATCTATCTACTGATCTTCAGGAAAAACAGCTATCTAATTTATAGTGTTGTGTCAGTCTAATTATTGGCACCTTCCACTGAAATGAGTTTAAATTGTCTCTTGGGAGGCTAGTAGGAAACTTATTACTGTGAAATGTGATATAAAGTTAGAAGATTTTCCCTAGCATGTGAACTGTCATAAGAATATGGGTATAATGAACCGAAATGTAATTCAAAAAAAGTCCCAGGAAGTATGTATCCTCTTAGATTCTATTGAGAAAATAAAATAAAAAAAAATAAAAATACCAGTTTCATCTTTATCTATATGACTGTAATTCAAATAGAAAGAACCTTCAGATACTTTATAACATACGTCATATTATTAGAGCCTATTTTCTAATCAAAGAAACATTTAGACTTACATACATGTTTTTAGGAGTGGCCACTAAGCAACAATCTCTGGCTGGACATTTTCTGTCTTGCAGCAGTTAACCTGCTGAAGTGTTAGTTCATGTCCATTTAGAATTTCAAACCTCAGGTGATACCATGCTGTTTTCATGAATTTTCATGTTTATTTATTCTTTCCTTTAAATATTAACTGACACATCAGATTCTTTTGTTTAATGTTTAGTAAAAATGCATCCTGACCATGAATGCCTGCTCTCTGGTTTAAAATACGAAAACAGGGTGCAGAGCTATAAAATTACTTACAGAATTATGAGCAAGTTATGTGTGATCTTTTAACCCTACTGGAATGACCACATTTCTCACAGTTTTAGTAATAAGAGTATATTTATTAGAGCTATAAGACAAAGCAGTAATACTTATCAACACAGTTGTCAAGAGCAGTCTCTGCTATTTTTTCCTGACAGACTGGATACCATGGCAACACCTGGTTAGGAGAAGCTGAAGAAATATTTGAAGGTTTGCAATTGTTAAAGCCATTGGACTGTAACAGACATGTATTAATTGCAAGTGAATATGACAGCATATACCAGATTTCTGAAAGGGAAGAAAATATCAGCATCATTCCAGACTAAGGAACTGAACAAGAGATGAATCAAATACTGTGATGTCTAACTTCAAACCTGGTGTCATGCTTGTGTACTCATCATTTACAAGGTCTAGGGAAAGGTAGAATTTTGTTACTGTAGAAATATTTCCCAGAAGAACCCTAAAGAGGTGGAAAAAACCCTCATTGTCTGACAGCTTAAAAGGGCAAAAATTATACATTTAAAAGTATCTCTGAAAACATTTGAGAGTTTCAATCAAGTGCAATTACAGTGATTTCAAATGAAAAAAAAAAAAAAAAAAAAAAATTGGCAGGATGAAAGTCTCCTTGGATATTGCTGGCAAATTAGTTTCCAGAAAGAAGCAGCACTTAAACCTAGTATGTAGTTTTAGAGAGTTATGACAGAAAGCTATTTTTGTTTTGTCTATACATACAGCATCAGAGAAGATACTAAATATACTCAAATGGACAGCAAATATTTTAATATAGATTTTAAATTCTGTAACTATTGTATATGCAGACAGGAAATCAGAATCTTCAGACATGTAAGACTGCTTGCAGCTGCCTTTATTTCAGTATTTCAAAGTGTGAATGTTTCCATGCGTTATTGAAATTACAGTATACAGGAAACAAGTATCATCGACAACAGTTTGACAGCTTTTTCAAGTCAATGAAAAATGTTTTCAGTTCTCAGAGCAAGCTGTTTAGACTATACTATGCCTTCTGTTACATGACAAATGCCAATTCTACTTCTGATTACATCATAAACAGAATATGAACTACATTAGATAAAGTTATGGTGCAGAGAACCTCTGAATAACATCTATGCTTCTTAATTCCATGTTAAGAGGGAATGTGTCTGATTGAATTAGGCATTGTGTAATAGGAGAGAAGGCAATTGTTTCAGTGAGTGAATCTAGGCTGGAATTTGAGAAACTGATAGAGGTTCTGTCTTCTACCATAGACTTCTTGTGGGAAGCTGATGAATCCTCTAATGCTAAAACCAGAAATGACAAGTTCAAAGTCTAGGGTCCTGGCTGTCACAGCAAAGTTCACAGCCCTGTGTTGCTTAGTATGGTAGACAAAGTGAGGATCTGCAGAATTTCTTCCAAGATATCTGAGCAGTTGTTCAAAGGACCTGAATATGATAGCTGAGAATGACTGTGGATCACAGATCCTGTAATAAATAAATTTTAAAGTACTGATAGAAAAGACACCTTTCTGGATTTTTTTTAAAGAATGAGGCCCAGGAGGAGGTGAGTAGGTTGAGAAATATGAGGGAATGCAAGAGGAATTATCACTGGTATCATCTCCCACCTTCCCTGAGACAGGCTTAACAATCAGACAAGATACATAACAGAGAGGATTCCCTTTGCCATCTCCATATGACTGAATACAGTGACCAGAAGAAGAGGAGGCTATGGCAACAATTTCCTGCCTGACACAGCAGGCGCATCCCCTCAACAACAACCCCACCTTCCCAGCTGTCCTTGCATAACAGGTACAAGGCCCTGCAAGTGGAAGTCAATTATAATTTAATGAGTACTGTGTTTCATCTAGCTTAGAATTGTCACCAAAATTGTTTGTCTATGCCCTACATCAGAATTAATTCTACAAAGGAAAAAAAGATGGGTGATTGTCATAGGTGACTCTTTTCTGAAGGGAACACCTCACTCTCAGTAAGTTCGGAGATGACACTGTTAGGCAGGTGTGTTGATTTGCTTGAAAGTAGAGAGGGATCCAGACAGGCTAGATTGATGGGCCAAGGTCAATGGTATGTGGTCCAGCACGGACAAGTGCCAGGTCCTGTGTATGGGTCACAACAACCTCATGTAATGTTACAGGCTTAGAGAAGAGTGTCTGGAAAGCTGCAAAAAAAGACTTGGGTGTTCTGGTTGAGAGCCAGCTGAATATACTGGCCATGTGAGAATACTGTCAGCTCATATGGCCAAGAAAGCCAACAGCATCATGGCTTGTGTCATCAATAGTGTGGCCAGCAGGACTAAGGCAGTGATTGTCCCATCTACTTGTCACTGGTGAGGCTGCATATGAAATACTGTGTCCAGTTTTGAGACCCTAACTACAAGAAGGACATTTTGGTGATGGAGTGTGTCCAAAGAAGGGCAACGAAGCTGGTGAAGGATCTAGAGAACAAGTTTTATAAGGATTCACTGAGGGAACTGAGATTTTTTAGCCTGGAGAAAAGGAGGCTCAAGGGAGAGCTTATTGGCCCTTGTAATTATCTGAAAGGAGGTCATAGAGAGGTGGGTGTTAGTCTGTTCTCCCACATAACAATCAGTAGAGCAACAGGAAATGGCCTCAAATTATGTCAGGGGAAGTTTAGAATAGATATTATAAAAAAATCCTTCACTGAAAGGGTTATAAAAATCACTGGAACAGGCTGCCTAAAGAAGTGGTGGAATCACCATCCCTGGAGGTATTTAAAAGATGTGTAGATGTAGTGCTTAGGGACATGGTTTAGTGGTGACCTGGTAGTGCTGGGTTAATGATTGGACTCAATGATCTTAAAAGTCTTTTCCAACAAGAATGATTCTATGATTCTAATACAAACCAGTCCATTTTTTTTTTTTTCTGAGATATTGAGATATTGCATGTGACATTTTAAAAGGCAGTTATAGTTTTGAAATAAAACTGATTTTTGAGTGTTAGAGATGCTACATACAGGTCTCATGTAGTTGAACAGCCTCTACTATGGATTTGGATAGCCATAATATGTCCATATATGAAGAATAAACATCAGGTTTTCTCCTTCTTCAAAGTGCACATTTAATACCAGATATTTTAGGCCAAGAAAATTATTGCAAATTTTTATTTAAAATAGAAAGTATAGTACTTGATTGTAAGCTTAAAGAGAAAAATAAGACAATAAGAAAAATTCCAGGTTATATTCAGTACTGAAACTTTCTTAGATAAGTGTTGAGTGAGTCCATGCCCTTAACTTGGTTTTGTATCAGTTGTCATATTTGGATTTCTTCGCCTTCTTGTCCTTTGGAATGAACTTCTCTTTTTAATGTCAATTCAGTTGACCAGTTTGATAAAATTAGATGCTCAGGGATTAATTAGCAGCAGTCGGGTGCCATTACTGGTCTTCTTCTGGGTCTGTTACTTCAGAAATCTTTAACTGGTTATATATAGACTCTGCAAGCATTATAAATATACATTCAAAGTATAAAGCAATTGTTTCTTGGCTCAGGCAGAGAAAAGGCAGCTGAGGTCTAGATGTCAGCTTGCACACTTATCAGCCCTGAGGCAGCACCCAGAGTCATGGTTGGGCAGGCAGGATGGGTCAGCAGGGTCAGGATCAGCCTTTGCACCTCCACCTTTGCACATCAGACCCTCCACCTTCTGGGGCTGTATTTGCTGCCAGCACCGTTGACACCTATGGCTGATTCTCAGTCAGTGACTCCAGATGAGCCCTACACCACACTGATCAGCTCAGTAAATGTCCCCATTTTTTTCTTTTTTACTTTTTTTTTTTTCCTGTAGGATCTTATACCTACCTCTGTTGTTGTGTCTTCTCTTAACCTTCTGAGAAACTACCAGCCTTGTCTCAAAAACATCCTACCTCTCTCTGTAATTTTATTTTTCTTATACCTCTGTAGGCTTCTCTCAACTTTTCTCAGGGCTATTTTTCAGCAGTCTGAGTAAGGTGCCATATCAGAGCTCAGCTTGGATACTGAGTACATGAACAACTGAGTACCCCACTTGCAGGGGCAGGAAAGCTCATTGGAGGGACTGTTACAGATGGAGAGTTATTCCATGGAGGAGGAAGTTATCTTCATTATTCAGAACTTCTCCAGGACAGTTAGGGTAGATGTATAATTGAATATCTACAGATAGGTATTTGTAGGAAATATAGAATTGTAGAATCATGCAATGTACTGTGTTGGAAGGGACCTCTAAAGGTCATCTAGTCCAACCCACCTGGAATAAGCAGGGACATCTCTAACTAGGTCAGGCTGCTCAGAGCCTCATCAAGCTTGGCCTTCAATGTCTTCAGGGATGAGGCCTCCACCACCTCCCTGGGCAGTCTATTGAAGTGATCTATCACCCTCATATTAAAGAAATTTTTCCTAATGTCTAACCTAAATCTATGCTTTTCTGGCTTAAAGCCATTACCCTTTGACCTGTCACTACAAACTCTTGTGAATAGACACTACCCTGCTTTCCTATAGGCCCCTTTCAGGTACTAGATGGTTGTTATAAGTCCCCCCGAGCCTCCTCTTCTCCAGGCTGAACAACCCTAACTCTCTCAACTGTCTTCATAGGAGAGGTGCTCCAGCCCTCTAATCATTTTTGTGACTGTCCTCTGGACACGCTCCAAAAGGTCCACGTCCTTCTTGTGTTGGAGACTCCAGAGCTGGATACAGTACTCCAGGTGAGGTCTCACCAGGGCAGAATAGAGGGGCAGGATCACCTGTCTCAATCTGCTGGTCACACTTCTTTTGATGCAGCCCAGGATTCAGCTGACCTTCTGCGCTGCCACTGAACATTGATGGCTCATGTCCAGCTTTTCCCTTACCCCAGAACCCCAGGTCTTTTTCCAAAGTATTACTCTCTAACATTCCTCTCCCAGCCTATATTGATAATGTTGGGTGCCCCAGCCAGGTGAAGGATCCTGCTCTTGGCCTTGTTGAACCTCATGAGGTTCACCTGAGCCAACTTCTGCAGCCTGTCCAGGTCACTCTGGATGGCATCCCATACCTTTGGCATATCAACTGCACCACTCAGCTAAATATTGTCAGCAAACTTGCTGAGGGTGCACTCAACACCACTGTCTATGTCATTAATGAAGATATTAAACACTGGTCCCAGTACAGACCCTTGAGGGACACCACTTGTCACGTTTTCCATCTAGACATTGAGCCATTGACTCAATGACATATATAACTCCTAGATAGCTACTTTTAAGATTATTTTGATCATCTTTAAATCATGTATTAGAAAAAGAATCTTTATCATATGTTCTTTCATATTTACAGGGTCTATCACACTATTCTCTCTCCACTGAGACCATACACATCATCTACTTTGGCTGTCATCTTGTTAGGAAGACATATGACTATGTATGTTAGCAGAGTCCAAATCAGAAGCTTTGTTTTGTTGGTTTCAGGACTCTAGTATCACAGGCTTTTTCCTTTCACTTAGATGTTCTAACTTACAGTTATTACATTTATTTATTAATTATTATTTTACTCTCTTTAGCATAAACAATGAGATAATGAAATATTCTGCTTTCTGGAAAGGAAAAAATAACATCATAACATATATCAGTTAGAATTGTACACACTGCAGATAGATTTATTTCAAAGGATCTCAGCCATTTAAATTGCAATTGCATGACATGAAATTGAGGTGGATAAGATTCAGATACTTATCCCTGAACAGGACTAAGTCATTAATCTCAGATGTCGGAGATATGTGAAACTATTTGTTAAATGAGTAGGCTTTATTTGTCTACATAAGTGGATATAGCAAAAAGTATTCCAAATATTTATTTGCTGATGTTCCTAGAAAAAGCTCATTGTTGCCTTCTGCTAATAGAGGATATAAGTGAGGATAAGATTTCATAGCTTCAGAGAGGATAATGGGACTAACTTTATCATTAACAAATGTAAAATGTTTAAATTTGTTTGAGAATGTAGTCCAACTTCCTTGTGTTTTCATGTTATTCAAACCTTATTAATGACACAGTTTTTATCCCAGCTCTACCAACTTTCTGTATGCATTAAATCTTTTAGGTATAACATTTCAAACTGAAATAATTTTCAAAAAAGTAAGTCAAAGCAGTATATTTTTGAATGTACAGAAGTTGTATACTTCTATTTTACATATGTAATCATTGAAACAAATAATGAATTTATAAAAATGCAGCATGTTTTGTGCACAGAACTTTTTTTTATTATCTTTTAAAATTTTACGACTCTTTCTAGGTCATTTTTACAGGTAATAATTTTAAGTAATAGCAGCTGATCAGCTGATATAATCAGACAAGCTTTTATATAATCAAACCTGGAGCTTGTCTGTTATTTCCAGCTCTATTGGTAGGCCTAATAAGAAATTAGGAATATTAACTTGCTGTGTCAATTTAATTTTACTTATTATATGAATAGCAGTTTACTCATGCCTGTAATTACCACTACTAAAACATGTGTGGCAAATGTTGAAGCCATTTTTTTAAACGGGCAGGAAAGAAAATTCAAGGATTTACAATCCAATCTGCTTTACTTCAGTTCCTGGGAAACACACGGTGCAAGCCCTTTTGTTAACTATTCCTGGGTCTGTGAAAAAGAGTACCCATCTTGGATTTACCAAGGGTAAAAGCAGGAGATATCATCTACCTTGACTACAGCAGAACTTCTGTCACAATCTCCCATAGCATCCTTGCATCTGAGTGTTGACACTACAATCAAGATGATACTAGATGGGAAAGGGATAGACTACTAAATGAAATTAAACAGGGTGGATTAGAGTGCTGAGAGAGCTGGCAGGGGTGCTCACCAGGCCACTGTCCATCATTTATCAGCAGTCCTGGCTGACTGGGGAGGTGCCAACAGATTGGAGGTCAGCTGATATAACACCCATATATAAGAAGGGGTGGAAGGATGATCTGGGGAACTACAGGCCTGTCAATTTGACTTCAGTACCAGGGAAGCTGATGGAGCAGATCATCCTGGGTTCCATTATGCAGCACATGCAGGGCAACCAAGTGATCAGGCCCAGTCAGCAAAGGG
This sequence comes from Megaceryle torquata, assembly GCA_024611175.1. Lineage (NCBI taxonomy): Eukaryota > Metazoa > Chordata > Aves > Coraciiformes > Cerylidae > Megaceryle > Megaceryle torquata. Next base: position 30,113 of record JANIJG010018848.1, read on the forward strand.
CAGGTCCTGTTTAACAAACCTGATCTCCTTCTATGACAGGGTGACCTTCTTGTTGCATGAAGGTAAGGCTGGGGATGTTGTCTAACTTGACTTTAGTAAGGCATTTAACAGTGTTTCCCACAGCATTCTATTAGAGAAACTGACTGCTCTTGGCTTGGATGGGCATACGCTTTCCAGTGTGAAAAACTGGTTAGA
>JANIJG010018848.1:38420-74319 GCA_024611175.1 Megaceryle torquata
AGTATCTATCTTAATGATGTAATGTATTGTGCCCTTATGCTTATATGTCCCCAGATCCACTGTGCCTTTCAAAATTGTTTTTGATTCTGGAACTCTACCAAAATCTTAGGAAAAGTTTTTAAGAAGGTATCAATAAACACAAGACAGAGATATTAGCTAGGAGTGTGGAGTTTTTTTGTTTGGTTGGGGTTTTTGTTTCTTTCTTTTTTTCACTAGTGAGAATAACGGTGTGAGACAACCTGTGGAAGAGGTACAAAAAGGGGAACTAGCACAAAGACAAGTCTAAGTGAATTGTTTATAATGAATCTAAATTGGTTGTTGGTAACAAGTAAAATCTACTTAATATAATTAATTTGTGACAATTTTAATATGGTAAGTACTTTCAAACATAGTTGATCAAAGAAGTATAGATTGTAGCTGTGTAATTCTCAGAAAAATTATGAATTTTCCAAGTATGAAATAGTCTCTGGGAAAGAGTGGAAAACAGCAAGACTGAAAACTAACACTGGTAATTATTTAGAAAACATTCATTCATTTTCTGTCTTAAAACTTTATGAAACTATGTTTCTAGTACCTTTGCCAGGGGGGAACAGCAATTACCACATGCTGTTGGAGAGATGGTACTAAATCCTTTAAATGTATACTTGGTCACATTCTAGTCAGTCAGAATACTAATATCAGCTAATATCATTCAAGTTACTGGGACTTAAAATGAAGCATGTGCTTAAGTGCATTGGTTAATTGAGGCTATAAAACCAAATTAATCCCGTGGGAATGCCTATTCAGGATATTGATTTAGTAAAATATCACTAATTACTTTGAACTTCCACAACCTGATGCCCTCATGAGATATATTGTAATTCTCATTAGATAGATGAGAAAACATCTTTTACCTGAGTAAACACCAACTACTTGACTGACCAAGATCTCATCTTAAATTTAGAACTGTAACCTCATAAAGATCACATCATCCCCACTCCAAATGTTAAAATTTGCATCTACTTCTTATGTGTTTTCATGTGGAAATGTAGGAGTTTCTTGTCAGTTTTGCACTTTTCAATGAGAATACTATACTCATCACAAAATGATATATTGTAAAATACAATTTATTTACCTTGATGTTTATTTTTGTTGAACATGAGTTCTATGTGTGAAACTGGTTTGAAAATTTTGCTGTACCAACAAACCCAGCATAGAGGCTGTTTTCTTTAAGCACATCTGTATTACATAATATAAGGTAACAGAACTTTATTTATTAGACTTTGTGGTGCATTGACCCCGGCCAGCAGCCAAACACTCACCCAGCCTCTTGCTTATTCCCCTGTCCCATGGGATGAGAAGAAAAACAGATGGAAGGGAAAAAAAATGTCATGGGCAGAGATAATGACAGTTTAATAAGGAAAGTAAAGGCTGTGTGCACAAAGTATAAAGAATTAATTCAATACTTCCCATCAGCTAAGCATGTATTTAGCCATTTCCAGCAAAGCAGAGCCTCAGTAAATCTAATGATTTCTTGGGAAGAAAAACACCATAACTGTGAACATTCCTCCTTTCCTTTCATCCCCGAGATTCTATTGCTGAGCATGATGTTATATGGTATGGCTTTGTATAACTTGGGTCAGTCTGGGTCAGCTGTTGTGGCTATGTCACCTCCTAGGCTCTTGCCAAATCCCTACTGACTTTGAGGGAGTGGAGATTGAGAAAGCTTTTGGCACTGCAGAAGCACAGTAACAGGTAAAACATTGGTGTGCTAACACTTTTTTAGCTACAAATTCAAAGCACAGCACCATATGCTGTTCTGAAGAAAGTTAACTCCATCCCCACAACACCCACTACAGACACAATGACCTTAATTGATATAATCTCACATGTTTATAAATGTATTGATAAATGTATGGATGCTCCTTACATGATCTGAAAATATGTAATTTCATGCACAATACATAAGTTCATGTGGAGATTATTAAAATATTTTTTGAAAATTATTTAAAAACATATAGCCTGAAAGCTCAGTCATATAGCTACCACCAATTTTCATATCAGAGCTGTATGAATTAAAACTTTAAGACCTGAAATTCTTGCTGGAAGTTTAGTATGGAAGAGGACTAACATATAAAAAACTCAAAAAATTGTTATACATAAAAAGTCTTACTCATTCAGACATGTCATGGTATTAATTTTCTGTACCTCATGCTGAAGGCATACAAAGGTTTTCAAGTACTATCAAGAAGAATCAGAAAACATAGCTGTATAGATACATGATTTTTTTTCCCCCAAGGAAAATACAGGTGGACCCCAACAGAAGTTTGCTTTGATTTTTTTTACAGTATTTTTATAAATTTGAGATATTCTTTTACCTATTTTTCATAGTGTGATTTATCTTTTCCTTTTTGTAAATAGCTTTTTTAATTTCAGTTTTATAATTTCTATAATAGTAGTTAAAATTTCCCCATAAATCTCTTCATTTCAAAAATTATTTTTACCTCAAATTGTTTGCTTTATTTCTTCATCTTTTTTTAAAAAGTAGAATTAAATTCTGATTAAAAGAAGATTCACTACCTATTAGATTTAATAAAAAAGATGGAGTTTTATTACCAAAGTGTCTTTGGTGTAATAGACAAAATATTGCAAAATGTAAATTGCTGATTGGAGATATGGTCAGTTATGATTGTATCTAGTGTTCCTGCTTATTTTAATGAAATTAAAAATTCCCCCTATAATATACATTGTGATAGAACTACTTTTTATGTTTTCTTTCATAATTAAGAAAAAGTATGATGAATGACTGTATTTCTTTGGAAATGGGGATGTCATTTCTTTAGAAATGTCTGCAAAGCTATGTCTCACATTGTGCTAATATACACAGCAGTATCTTGCAATTGTTTTGTACTTAACAGTTACTTGTATCCCACTTGAAGAAGACCTAATCTCTGGTTTCTACAGAACATGAATATTAACAAAGATTATTTAATTTCCAGTAATCATCTTTAAGAGAAAAACCTAGGAATTATTCGTACACTACACATAAATATTCACTTTTAGTATCAAGATTTACTCTTACAAATATTTTCTGTCAAATAAGTTAATGCCCAAAGCAATTATGTGGACTTAGTTAAAGATTAGTCAGCTTCTGCCTTGGAAGACAGCACTACAGAGATATTTGTTTAAACATTGAATATTTGTGTCCCTAATGTTTATTCTGATTCAGTGTAAAATGAATGCAAGTCCACAGACTAAGGACTTATACAGAGTGAGAGACCGAGTAATGAGCCTGGGAGAAAAGGAAAGATTTCAGTAGACCTTTATCTGGACCCTTCTCAAAGATCAGGAGACGATGGTAATAAATGGAGGATGACAAGTCTCATTATGTTCTGTAGGCCCAGATCTTTCAGTTTATTGGGCTGCAACAAGCTTGTATCAAACCAACAGAGTGGAATGTTCAGCTTGGTTTGACATAGTGGAATGGCTGATTTTTGTTTTCGACTTTCCATCTTTTCTAACATGTCCTTGAAGCTTGACAACAACATTTATTTCCCAGCTGACTCTGTACTCTGTTTCACTCCATTTTGTTGCTGTTACTTTTTCCACAAAACTGTTTTATCTGTACACTATTGCAGTTCACAGCAATAAGAATATCTATTTAGTTAGGCAAACATCATCCAAAAGATCACAGAAAATTCTGTTTACAGATCCTTACTTGAAGAAAAACTTTATTTCTGGTGTTGGGTTATTGTTTTAATTTTATTGTTAGTTGTCATGGTTTAGGCCCACCCAGCTCACAAAGGAACCACACAGCTGCTTGCTCTCTCCTCTCTGGTGGGATGGGGAGGAGAAAATACAACAAAAGGCTCGAGTATAGAGACAAAGGACAGGGAGGACTCATTCACCAATTATGGTCATGAGCAAAATACAGACTTGACTTGTGAAAAACAAAAAAAAATTATTAAAAAAAACCCAAACCCACTAATTCACCTATTGATTCAGAGTAGGACAGTGATAAATACAACTGAATCTTAAATACACTTCCCCCCACCCTGCTCTTCTTCTCAGATCCAGCTCTGCTACCTCTTCCTCAGCAGCGGTGTGGGGGCCAGGGAACAGAGGTTATTGTCAGTCCCAGCCCACTCCATGTTGTTTCTGCCATTCCCTCCTCACTAGGAAAAATCCTCCAAGTCCTCCCCTTCTGCAACAGTGCACTGGTCCCACAGGATACAGTCCTCCATGAACTTCTCTAACTAGTGTGGGTCCCTGCAATCCTCCCACTGATGTAGCACTCCATCATGGCCCTCCCTCAGAGAGGCACAGACTTCCTCAGGATCTGTCCCCTGTGCTAGTGTGTGGTCCTCCACAGGCCACAGATGGGATTCTTCCCCACTGTTTATCTTTAAGGGCTGCAAAGACTAAGCCTGTAATCTCACCATGGGGTGAAAGGGAATGGCTCCTCAAGCATGATCCAACTGCACCTTCCTCACTGACCTGGGTGTCTGCACGGTTGTCTCCCTCACATCCCACTGCTTTGCAAAACAAAGAACTTCCAACAGAAAAGAGCTTGACCAACAGGTTGTTCCTCTATTAAATGTGGTATCGCATAAGGACTGGTTGGCTTGGCCTTGGACAGAGGCTGGTCTTATTTGGAGCCAGGGTTGCTTCTCAAATCTTCTTACAGAAGCCACACCAGTAGGCCCTTGTCCTGCTACCAAAACCAGGCACAAACCGAACACAATTGTACCAGTTAACTACAACTTTAGGAAACAAAGCAAATGTCCATAACAAAATAGTAGCATCTAAAACTATTATTTACAATTTTAATCAAACACATTTTCTTTTCAAGAAACAACAAGAAAAGGAAATGTTTTTATAAACTACTACTGAAGTTCTATTTTCAATGATTATAGGAGTTACCTTGATAACTAAAAAAATGAGGGTCAATGTTTTCTCCTCTGTGTCTATATCAAATATTAAATTAATTTTCTGGGTTTCAAAATTCTGCAATGCCTTAAACATATATAGTTAGCAACAGTTGTGAGTCTTTCCACTTCTCATTTTGAATTGCTGGAGTAATTCAACTAGAGAGTGTCGTGGTTCATTCATTCTCTTTCTTGTCACCTAGATGAGCTGGTGAGATCAGAGGAGATGAACCAGTTTATTTTGGTGTCTGTGAATGTTCTGTGAATATGATCTGCTCTACTGTTTGATATTGGTGAACGGTTAATCTCTTTCTATTTGTTCAGAGCCTAATGCACACATCAGTTGTGTATACAACTCAGTAACTTCTGTGCTTTAGATCAGGAAAAGAAAAGAAAGCAATTTTGAAATGAGAAACTTTCTCTTCAGATATAGTTAAAAATACTGTGATGAGCAGCAAGGGACAAGTAGTTGAGAGATGAAACAAACATGATAAAACCTATTTAATTATTGTAAAGTTTCTTTGTAATTTATTTGAAGATTTGTCTGGATGTAATACACTCATAGCAATAACAGTTTTGCTTTACTATGAAAAGTGAAAATGTTTTAAAGAATTCTGTTGCAATAAGTTCAGTTGCAATTCTTGAAGTAAAACCAGCAATAAGATTTGAAATTTGGTTTTATGCAGAAAAAAAAAAAATAAATTAAATTTTGTCTCCAAATATAAACAGCAGAAAATATTGTTGTAATGAAGAAAACCACAACAATATCTAAAAATTTGGGGTTTCTTGCTTTTATGGGTATCCTAGTAGATGGGAGTCAAGATACTTCCTCAGAATAGGGCTGTATTGGAATAAAGTTCAAGAGTACTGTAGGAGGCAGTATATGGGCTAAACCATGATAACATTTATTGCTAGAACACAGTGGATAGGTATACAAGGTAAGTATTTTTTTTTAATTATTCATTATAATCTAGTTTGGGAAGTAGTCAGTAGTGAAAGGGAAAAACATCCAATAGCTCTTTTCAAAAATAATAGTACTCATTTCATAGTTTGATATTGACCAATTATTTGCAGCACCTGTGATATTGCACACAGAAATTAGAAAGGTTCTTGGGCCTTGTAAATTATTTTTTAGTTGGCATAGCAAAGATATTGTTACAGTTTGAAAGCTGAAAACATTTTCTTCTTGTATTGTCTAATGAAGAAATATGAAGTCTTAAAATGTACTAGTTCATGAGAGACAAATTTTAATTAGGGAATTTATATCAGTTTGTGCAGAGGTTAGTTTAAGTTCTGACATAAGGGATTTTGATACAATGGTTCTAAAGTAAATATGAATTTAGTATAATTAAGATAGCAATTATTGAAAGTTAAATTAATTGATGATTCAAATAAAATAATGATAACTACATTGATGGATGTTTTACAAGTCTTTAAAACAAACTTTTAAATTTTTTTCTGGAAATAAAGTAAGTGGGCTGTCTGAGAAATGTGTGTTTCGAAGTTTTGTAAATATGATTCTTTTAACATATATCTGATTTCTAGTTTGCCAGGACAGGGACTGGGATTATAATTAAGAAAAACAAAAACAAAACCAAAATGCTAGCAAGGATACTACAAAAGACCTTCATTCTTTCTAGTCAGAAAGGATGTTAGTGTTGCTTAATTCATTTGCATTAGTAATTCAATGAGTTTTGATATGTATTAAAAAAACTCACAACATGTCAATACTATGAAATGTTAATCTAATTTCACTCCAATATGAAAATCAACAACAGCTACTGATGTTCTAACAGATCATAAAATGTTATAATCTCTGTTATAGACATCAAAATTAGGGGACAATAAAATAATCTTAAAGCAAAAATATGTAATTTATATTAGTGAATCTTGTTTTGTCACATTTTCCTGAAAATTAGTAGGAATGTTGTTAAATTATAAATGTGTTGGATTCTGGTTTTGTAAAATTCACATTAAATATTCATATATGGGTGCGAAAATAACAGAAATCTTACATGCTGATAGAATGTTAAGTAGTAGGCAAAAGGTAGATTGTAAATATTATTTTACTATATTGTAATATACAGATAGTACAAGATAATTGCTTAAAACTTTTGAAAACTGAAGGAGAAACCATTTCCCTCCTGATTAAATATGGCCAAAATAATTTAATACAGACAGCAATAACAATAAGCTAGTTGAAGAATCCATGGAATCATAAAATAATTCAGGCTAGAAAAGACCTTTAAGATTATCAAGTCCAACCCTTAACTTAATACTACCAAATCCACTACTAAACCATGTCTTCTAAATACCTCCAGATATGGTGACTCTACCAATTTCCTAGAAGCCTGTTCCCAAAACCTTTTTTGTGAAGAGATTTTTCTGAACATCCAATGTAAACCTCCTCTGATGCAACTTTAAACTATTTCGTCTTACCCTATCATTTATCACTTGGGTGAAAAGACTGACTTCTACCTCACTACAACCTTCTTTCAGGTAGTTGTATAGCATGATAAGGTCTCTCCCCTGACCGTCCTTTTCTCCAGGCTGAACAATCCCAGTTCCCTCAGCTGTTCCTCATAGACTTCCTCATTAGACCCTTTTCCAGCTGATATGTATTTTAAAATGAGATTAAATACATTATAAAAGCCCCTCTCTTTCCAGTGACTATTGTTATATTGTACACTGAGCAGCAATTTGATCTGTGATGTTAATGAATGCGTTGCAGACACTGGTCAAGGAAATCCTATCTAAGATGATGCTTTCTCTCTTGAAGAGCCAGGTGGCTAATTTGGGCTCAACCCCCAACACTTCAGTTGTTTCATTAAGCTGATATGAACTCCACTGTGTGTGCATGTGTTGTTTGTACTGTTACTAATGAGGGAGATATGGAGCCCATATTCTTTTAGCTAATATGCATGTAAACACTATAGTGGAGACATAATTAATTCCTGTCTGGCATTGGCATTCTCTTTACATTTTGTCTCTAATCCTATTTGCCTCCACTTTTATAGAGTTTTTCCTTTTGGAATACCAGCACCCTAACTATTTTCTTATTCTGTTTATATATAAAAATTTAGTCCACTTTGACCAGTCACATAGCTTTTAATATTGAAATCAACCCATTTTCATCTGCCAAGGTTATGTTGAATAAGAAAGTCTTTTGAGTTGAATACAAGAATCTAAGTTAGGAAATCTTAGCATCCATTATGTCAAGCATGTTTCAGTATTGCCAGCTGAAAACTGGCACATAAGCTACTTAGGCACCTTGATAATACAGTTTCCTGGGGGTAGGTTTATCTTGACTGTTTTATTTTAATTTTCCCTGGGGATATGTTCTTTTCCAAAACAAATAAGAAAATCAATTTTTTTTTCTTCCCAAAATGCTGAGGACATACAGGTTTAATGAAGCTGTTTAAATCATATATGTACAAATCAAAATAAATGCAAAAGAACTTTTCCAAAATAAGCTGTGATAAACCAATACATTATTTGGGTTTGCTTAAATTTATCACAGAATAAACAAATAAACAAACAAAAAAATCACAAAATTATTCCTGAGTTCAGAAATGTTAAGAGTAAGAAAATCGTTTTGATTTAATTATTGATTTAAACTTATAGTTTTATTAGCTTGACTATGATTTCTTTTTCCATTGTTCAATAATTTCTGCTTTACTTTTTGTTCCCTACAGTTTGAGAAATTTATTACATTTATTGTATCTATCATGATCATATTTAGTGTCTTTATCAATGATCTGGATGAGGGGATCAAATGCACCCTCAGTAACTTTACAAACACCAAATTAGGTAACTATATTGATCTGTTTAAGGGTAGAAGAACCTGGATAGGTTGGACCAATGGGACGGAGTTTAACCAATCAATGGGTATGAGGTTTAATAAGGCCAAGTGCTGGGTAATGCACTTAAGGTCACAACAACCCCAGGCAATGCTACAGGCTTGGGGAGGAGTGACTGGTAGTGTAGCAGATGTCAGGAAAGTGGTTGCCTTTATTAAAATTGCCCTAAATAATTAAGAGACCTATATGAACCTCTGAAAAGGAGCTACTTGCCAAATATAATAGATTTGTTGGAAAGAAAACTTTCCTTAGCTACAGGAAAGAAAACTGAGAAATGCTGTATCTAAAGGAATACCTCAGGGAAGCAAAACTTACCTGACTAAAATAGACACAGAAGAGTTAGGAATATTTTCATAAGGTTGACATTGTGAAGATAGCATTCCCTGAACACAAAAACAAGGCAAATGTAAGAAAATGGGGTTTTTTTCTGCAATATTCTAAAACAATAACACTGCAGTTAAAACAAGTTGTTCTGTGGGTTTTTTTGGCTAAACAGTCTAAATTTAGAGAAGTTACTAGTTTTATAAAAATTCATACACAAATAAGTACTTTATTTACTGAGATTCAGAAAAAATTGAATTTTATAATAAAGAAGCAGAAATGTATTCATGATATCTCTGTATTTAGAAAAAGTCAAAATGGTATAGTCATATCAGATGATGATGAAGAAATACCTCCCACTCCCACAGAAACTCTGGAGGTTGTTAAGCAGCAATCACTAAAACTATTTTTAAATCAGTCTTGCATTCAATAATTTTAAAAGAGCAGGCTGGAGAGCTCTCTAGACAATTGACATTGATTTTTCAATAACTCTTGGAACACTAAGGAAGCTCCAGAGTACTGGAAGAAAGCTAATGGGTCAATACTTCAAAAAGGCAAGCAGGATGAGCCATATAATTATACATCCATAACCTAACTTTGATCCCAGGAATAGACTGGAACATTTCATGCAAGGCTCAAAGACTAAAGGATTCAAACCAGATAACACAGAAAAATGTAAATCAATACTGATTCATTGAAAACAGAAGTTATCAGATTTCTAGCTTTTCACCAGATTACATGACTGATCCTTGCCATAGCTCTGATGTACATAAGTATTCTACTTCATATGATGAAACATTTTAGAAACAAAGTACCAGAAGTGAATTACTGTATTGCTGAAATCAGTCATCAACTCATTTTTCATACACAACCTCCAGAAACAGAGGAAGAGCCATCCTAAAAGCAAATACAGGTTTTGCCCTTTTCCTATAGAAGTTCAAACTATGGTAACAATAAATCTATTTGCACTGTTCCCAGAAAGTACTGCTTTTATTTTATTTTTATTTTGCTATGAATTTTGTTCTGTGGATTTAATAGGTTTTGACTTGGTATTTTTCTTGTTCTGGTTTGTGCTTGGTAAGGCATACAAAACTGATATCCTTCCAAATGTCCACTCATTCACTAAGTTTTTAAGATTTCATACAGTGAGTTCCTATTTACACACATTTAGTGGCCTCTTTCTCATCACTTTCTATTCATATTTCATCTTCATGCCATACATGAGTGACTAGATCTACATAAAAGTGGTGGTATGCATAATGTGTATGGTAGACATATAAAAGCTACAGATTACCCCTTATATGAAGTTCACATACACCTTTTAATGTCAGTCTATTACTCAAACTTTTAAGGTCATCCAAATCTTTTCATATGCTACTTTAATATTCTGCATTAATAACATCTCACATCAACGTATAATTAGAATATTTCATTATCAAACTCTTACTATTTTGAGACAGTCACTAATATCAGTCACCTTAAAATGATCAAAGACAAATTCTTAAGGAAATTCATAAACAAATTCTAGCAAGTCTCATAGTCATCTTTCAGAACAATTATGTTACCATCCTTCTCTTAAGTAATTACACAATTTACAGTTCTACATCTCAGTTCCTTCAGAATCACTAATAATTTCCCATGTGATACTAAACTAAAATGTTTTACTAAAATTGATTCTACCATTCAAGAAAACTTGCAGATGAATTACTTGAGGATGAAGCTCAATTCTAGCATTGACCTATTGGTAATCTTGCTCGGGATCGGAAACCATCTGATCTTGTGTTTTTGACGGCATTTGAATATGGTTACCAACTCATATTTACATCATATCAGTGGTTCTTTTTTATTCACGAGCATACAGAATGGCAAAGCTGACATTTTTGTGGGTAAAAGTACTGTTGAGATTAACTGTGGAAGAAAAAGAGTAGTATTTTCATTTGGCTTGTAAAACACTGATCCATTTGATAGATTTTTATATTTGCCACAGCATCTACTTCTCAATTTTGGTTTCAACCTTATTCTGGATAGAAAACTCTTAAAACCCACTCCGCTAGAGAACGATAGACTATATGATGTAACCAGAACAAACACAACTGACAAGCTAGGATTTTGTATACACAGCTGGCTTCACACTTATGGTGTCTTCCTGGAAATTACTGATTTCTGTTAAAGGCCACCACTGTGCTCTCCTCTTTTTTCTCTAATGTACAGATGGAGTAATTGCCTGAGTTGTCAATTCTTTCTATTTTCTGAAAAAGAGATACACAGGCTCCAATTCATTAAGATCCTGAGGATCCCTACCATTTATAATTATAACGCAACACTACTGGAAGGAATCTTACATGGGAATAATAAAACTTAATGCATTATCTAAATATATAATCAGACAGCTATAGATGCCAGGTGAAATGGGTCAGTTCTATGTCCATATTCTTGTTTTGACTACATTCTTGTCTTTACTAATATACCGGTGTTCCTCACAAACCACTGATTTCTAAACAGATTGGTGATGTATTTCATACACTGGGAAAAAATGATGTTGTTATTTCAGTTGGAATTAGATTATATTCTGCAAGGATGTAGCTGTCTCAACTATTGATGAGACAATTTTATTGTTAAAGATGGAAAAAAATTACTTAGAGTTTTTTGGTGGTAAGTATAATTAGTTATTGCTCATGTTATTATTTTAATGGGACCTCTTATTATTCTTTTCATGTTTACTTCTTGGATAATTAAGTGGCCAATGTTCTGTTTTTCTGAACAGTAAGTAATTTGATTTGATAACCAACTATCTTATATATGAGATAATTTATATATATTTGGCCAGACCAAACTAATTCTAGGAGTACAGAAATATAGAAATTAATTAATCATCATGGTTAGTCTGAATCTGTAACCTGGAGTTCCAAAGAGATTATAAATATTACAATTTAGTCATGACTCAATGACTTTTGTTCTGAGTCTTTGTGATGAAGCATCAGAGGTGGGAAACAAAAGCAGTTCAATCTGATGGACATTCCATTTCATTATTGCAGTTGCAAATAGCTACCTAGCAATTTTTCAGAGTTACTTGTTCCAGACAACAGAAAGCCAAGATGAAAACAGTAACTTTAAAATCAGTAACTTTCCCAGATCTGAAAGCCAATCATTCCATAGATAACATGTCCTGACCTGTGGAAAAGTCACTGCACATAAATTCTCATAGTTTCTGCCTGAAAACACCACTTTCTAAGAATACACATTACATTTAAAAGTAAATGGATCCAGAAATGCTTACCACAGTTATTACATAGATAATATTCTTCTAATCCTAATAACATTCAGGGTATTTAAGACTGTACATCCCCAGACCTTAGAGAAACCACATCTGGGTCCATTTTCTGTATGAAAGGTAACCCACTGAAAGATTGCACTTTCACTAGACATCAGAAATACTCATATGTAAGCACTAAATTGGCTGTAGGGATAAAGATTTCTATATGTTACAGTGTATTAAAGTGAAACACTTCATCCTAATTACAAATTAGACTTGAAGTCAAATATAGGGCAGAGTAAGAAAGTGTGCTGTCTTGATTGAAAAAGTGAAATACCAAAGTGTTAGAAATAAAGCATTAAAATCAAATTAAGTTATATGTGGAATTTGCGATAAGGAACAATCAGAAGTAAGCAAAAATGGCTTATAGTATATTTCCCATGGGGGGGGGGGGGGGGAAGCAAAGCAGCAGAAATATTTTAAATGGATTTTAAAAAAGTTATTTCATTTCAATCCAATTATCCAGAACACATTTTAAGTCCATTTAACAATAAAATGCTTTTTGTTTTTACAAATCAGAGCACAGCACTGTCTCTGTTCCCTGAAAATATTAATTGCTTATGACACTAAAAGTAGCCTCATAAAGTATTGTAAAGAATGGTCTATCATAAATGTTCAGGCATATAGTTTTTCACAGTGATTAGTTTGAAGGGAGCAGTCTATCTATCCGTTTGCTTTGGTTTCTATTTTGGTTTAAGTTGGTTTTTGGTTTCATTGCTGGTTGAAGTTTTTCTCCTTTGTGATTAATAATGCGGTACAATGACAGCAAGGTTTTATGTGACAGATCTGTGTTCAACAGTTCTTCCATATTTGGGTTATCACCTTGAAATATTGCAGAACAGAACTATTTAGTTACTAGGTAGAATCAACTCTGTGCTAGTAAGTTCATTCTCTTCTCAGACATACTCTGAGTCTTCTGTCCACCATTATCCCAGTCCTATGTAAGGAATTTCTCTGTACCGCCAGAGAAATATTAAAATCTACTTTCAGAAAATAAAAGATAGTGAAAATATGCACAGGGACAACGAGAAAGTAGAATATATAGATGTTAGTTTAAGGACTTGTTGTTGTTGTTGTTGTTAAATAAACTGAATTCATCAAAGAACTTGATGAGAAAGAGGGGAAAAAGGCTATTTAGAAAAATAAAATGTTTATATTTTGGGGTATTGTCTGTTTTTATGAGTGTTCCACTTTTTTTTTCATGAGTCTATTGTAAAAAATAGAGTCCAGGATGGCATTCCTGGCACATATACATCTTGGTTGGTTGATGTGCACAATAGAATTTGAACCACTCTGTCCTGAATGGAGAGCCTGAACCGCCTTTCTCATCAAAGCAGTCAAATCTAGTCATTTAATAAGAAAGTGAGGCTTCATTAATAGCCTGGATGGTGTGGAACTATGGGAAAGAGTATAAAATCACTGATATACAGGAATTTTGTCCCATTTGCATGTCTTGGGATGCAGACAGAATACCATCACATGTATGAGTTCTCAAAAGGCATGTAGGCATGAATCATCTTTTGACTATTATAGGACTACTAAGTCATCATAAAGCCAATTTCTGCCAATTTCTGCTTTCTTCCAAATGAGTGTCTCCTATTACTTGATCTAAAAATCGAGGCCAATGAGGCTTTACGTGAGCAAATTCAGAATACTCAATAATTCAGACAATACTGAATAATTTGCTGTCAGGCTATAAGATAAGACTACAGCATATAATACATCTGAGTAATTTAGAACGATGAATATATTTTTCAAAATCATTGTCTGTTTTGAAATGAGCCATCAACACAAAAAGACCTATCTGTTATTACTATAACTGAGAGTAATTCAATCAGCTTCCACAATAATGTCAGTTCCCTGATTCTGCAGTTTTAGAAGAAGAACCATTCCTATTAAATTCTCTATCAATACATACTCATGCAATGTATTGATCCTTCTGGTTGAATGGCATCCCACAAGCTTAAAACAATTTCACCTGAGTACATGGCTACAAATAGAGAAAGCTGATGAAAAGTATCTGCAACTTACACTATAGAGCAAACATTTGAAGTACCTACAGCTCTAAACACACATACTAGGATTTAAAGAAGCGGGGCCAAGACAGTCGTCTTAAAAAAATTATCCATCTGTTAAATACAGTGTCACCACCACTGCAACAAGCTTTGTTACAAAGCAACAGGCTTTGCACTAACTTCCCACAGTTTTGAGATTGCATGGACATTTATTCTAACTTGTTTAACCAGAACACCAATTTTCTAACGTGTAAGTGTCTATCACCAAATTTATTTTGATTTGTTTATATTTCAACATTTTTTTCCCTTTGCACATATTTACCTGTGGCCAGGAGCCAAAGTGATTACAGAACAGTGACTGTACCAGCCACATTGGGGCATTCATCATAACAAGTTCATTCAAGCATTTGGAGAAAACTGAGCAGAGAAATGTAACAAGTCCAGGATCCCTCCAGGAAGCTCAATTACCATGTCCAGGTGAGCCAAGGAGAACACACCTACAGCAGGAATGAACTTAAATGGAGTTTGTGAGAAGTGGGCAGTGGGTTTCAGTGAAGGTCCCAAATAAGGCCAGGCGGGTAAATTAAAGGCTGTTGATGCATTTGCAGCCCATATTTTTGCAAAGATAGACATATGTGTACATATAACCATAATATTGTTATTAAATATTTAGATTATTATTTATTTATGTGCTGAGAGAGTTAGTATCATTATAAATAAAAGAACAATAACTATTCATTGTATGGTGATAAACGTGTCAAAAATTTCATTTGAAATGACAATGAATTCTTGGCTTCATATATAAGATGTGCTCCCCTTTTTGCCCGTAAAAGAATTTGGAGTATAAGACAAACAGGCCTGTGTTATGTCACACAATTTATTTTTATTTTCATCATTCTCCTCCCCTTTCTTTCCATTATTTTTCAAGAGAGTTAACATAATGTCAGTCACATGCATACATGGTTGTATGCCTATAAGTATTTTTCTTCTAGACTCTTCAAAATGTCTGCATCAAATGTGTCAAAAACAAGGCTGGAATAGCAGTAAAACTTTTCTGTGATGTTGAAACATTGGAACTGAGTTGGAGTAGAAGCTAGAAACAATAGTAGTCTCAGATGGCTGGGAGAAAGACATGGGACTTGAAAGGATTAGTATGAAAAAGGTTAGAAGTTAGAATCCCGGAGATAGATACTATGGCTGCATGGAAAAAGTAGCCTGCATCAAGAATTAGAAGCCCAGAGAAAGGAAACTGGCATAAGGTAGGAAATGAAAGGTTGAAAGAAATCAATCTGAGAAAGTTATAGTTCAGAAGAGGAAAGGGAAACAAGCAAGTTTGTTGCCAGCTGTAAAACCTGACAGTCTGTGGTAAGAAAGGATCACAGGATCACAGAATAAGACAAACAGGCCTGAGGCTAGAATAGACCTCCAAGATCATCAAGTCCAGCCTATTTTTCTTTATAAGAATAGGATTAGAATGCCTGTAGGGAAATTCCCAAAGGGAAATTAATCTCAATGCAAGTACCTGAAAATTACCCAAATTATTATTTTCCTACAAATACTGGTCTTTCTTTTGAAAGAATATGTACATGTAGATTAACTTCTTAAAAATAAACAGTTTAGAGACAATGTTAATCAACCTTACAATCTAGTTAAGTAATTCTGGTATTTTGTGTTTGCCCTGTCTGTAAAGTTAGTACCATTCCAAAATGTTCATGCTTTTGCATATGGGAATCTAACCTGTTTGGAGCTCATTGGAAATGCAGATGTCACAAACACTGACCAGCAATGATTTGCTCTGAACAGGGGAACACTTTGCTTGTGCAATAATGGAGCAATTGGTTCAGCCATCCCTTAACATCAACAAGCCTGTCAGAGATCCACTTCATTCACTGTTCAGTTCATGCTGATCAATATCAAATAAAAGAAGTCTTTCATAATAATTGGTTCCAACTTACTTAAAAT
Source organism: Megaceryle torquata (assembly GCA_024611175.1). Taxonomy (NCBI): domain Eukaryota; kingdom Metazoa; phylum Chordata; class Aves; order Coraciiformes; family Cerylidae; genus Megaceryle; species Megaceryle torquata. Next base: position 54,799 of record JANIJG010018848.1, read on the forward strand.
GAGTACTCTGTGAAAATACATTTTCCTTCATTCACACACATAGAAGAAATTATATTAGCTGTTATAAGACATTTATCTGGAAAAAGGGAAAATACATAGTAAACATTCTTATCCAAACATTTACATGTTTATTTGTAAAAGGTATTGCATTCTGTAGTGTAAATTAGAGCAGCTCCTCATTGATTGTTTGTCTCATAATTTTTTACACTGTGGCTCATGAAATCAAGAAAATCATGACATTATCTTCATAATTTTTTCTTCTCTTTGCCCTTGAACAGAATGGGAACAATAAATACGTTTGTTTCTTTTTTCTTTGCTTGATTCCAAGCTAACCCATAATCTGCAATTGCTCCATCTATGCTCATGTCTTGTGCTTTATAGACCAAAATGCATATTTAGATGCTGTCATTATGCACCCTAACTTGTCACATCATTGTCTGTTATTGGTAACTTATTAATCAAGAGGACTATAATGAATGGGGTGAAATCAAGCTAGCTGCCAGTCACCAGTGGTGTCCCTCAGGGCTCAGTTTTGGAGCCAGTCTTGTTTGGAATTTTTGTTGATGACCTGGATGTGGGGATTGAGAGCACCCTCAGTAAGTTTGCAGATGACATCAGATTGTGTGGGAGTGTTGATTTGCTTGAGGGTTGACGTTGAGGCTAATTGTATGAGTTTTAAGAGGGCCAAGTGTCAGGTCCTGCATTTTGGACACAACAACCCCAGGTAATGCTATGGGCTTGGTTAAGAGTGGTTGGAAAGCTGCCTGGCAGTAAAAGACCTTGGTGTATTGATTGACAGTTGGTTGAATATGAATCAACAGTGTGCCCAGGTGGCCAAAGAAGGCCAGCAGGATCCTCGCTTGTATCAGGAATAGTGTGGTCAGCAGGAGAAGGGAAGTTATTGTGCCCTTGTACTCAGCACTTGTGAGGCCTCATCTCGAATACTGAGTTCAGTTCTGGGTCCCTCATTATAGGAAAGACATTGAGATGCTGGAACATGTCCTGAGGAGAGCTATCAATATCGTGAGGGATTTAGAGAACAAGTTGTATGAGGAGAGGCTGAGGGAGCTGGGTGTGTTTAGTTTGGAGAAGAGGAGGCTGAGGGGGACCTCATTGCCCTCTACAACTACCTGAAATGAGGTGGTAGAAAGGCGGGGGTTGGCCTCTTCTCCTAAGTAACTACTGACAGAACCAGAGGAAATGGTCTGAAGATGCGGCAGGGGAGGTTTAGATTGGATATTAGGAAGAGAATCTTTACAGAAAGAGTGGTGAGGCACTGGAACAGCCTTCCCAGGGAAATGGTTGAGTCACCATCCCTGGAGGTATTTAAGAAACGGGTAAGCCTGGTGCTTCAGGACATGCTTTAGTGGCAGACATGTAGGGGGGTATTTTCTGTATTTTGGGTTTTGTGGTTTTGAAGTCATGTTTGATCAGGGTATTTAGGTATTTAGGTGTTTGGGGTTTTTTTTAGGTGTTTTTTGTTATGGGTATGTTTGGACTCAGTGATCTAGCGGGTGCTTTCCAACCATGAATATTCTGTGAAAAATAATCGATATGACATAAGGTACCTGAAGCAAGCATTTGAGATGGAAAACATCAGCTCTGTTCTTACAAAGCAGATCTTACATTTCTCAGCTGAAACTTTTACAATCTAATATGTAAATTGTCATTTGCTTAAAATCAAACCAAAGTATTTCTTTTTATTCCTTAAATGAATAAACCTTTTCACAGTATGTTCATTAGCAATATGACCCAGCAGGAAACTCTTTCATTTAAGTGCTTAATGCTCAATATTTCTATTTTTAATACTTCATTGATAGCGTTTTTTTCTTCCTTTCTTTTTTTTTCTTTTTTTTTCTTTTTTTTTTTTTTAACAAATAAGCAATATTTTGCATGTATAATGTGTTTTTATGGCAATGTCTATCAATATAAGCATAAATCAGAAAGTGCCTAAGTAATTTTTTAATTTATAGGGAAAATCACATTTGTAGTCTCTCTAGATTTTGGACGGAGCATGGAAAAAAAAAATCTCTGTCTTTGCAATCTGTATTGTTGATGGAATGATTCAACATTTATCATTCAGGATCTATTTGAAAAGTAATTTGTTATTAGATACAATATTTTTTGTCTTAAAAATCTGAATCACAATTCAATTAAAGACATCTTTTAAGTGAATCAGCCTGTGATTAAAAAAAAAAAAAAAAAATTTATAATGTATGAAATATTTCGCAAAAATCAGCATTGTAGTAAGAAGATGTGTATTTGGTTGCAAAGGCTTTGCTTAATAAAATAATTGGACACGTTCCAATGTTAATATCACAGTGCATTATCATAGACATGAGCAGGACTGTAAGACACTTCACAGCAGGCAAGATACTTTACAGGATGTTCTTACTGTCTTATAAATCTGTCTTGTTAGAAAGAGAAATCTGGAATCATTCAAGTCAAGAATATCCTTAGATGACTTTCTGAAGAGAGATAAAAATACACAATAAAATAATATGACTATGCGGAAAAGAGGGTATAGAAAAAGCAAGACACCTTTTGGTTCTTGAAACATAGGCTGGAACGTGAAATAACCCAAGTGCTCTACAGTTAAACCTACATAAATTTAACCACAAAATTATTGACACAGCCTTATCTTTGATTGATCTTTTTGTGCCAGAATTGTACAAGAAGGCATATTGTAAAATTTTCTTCATTGTGTCCCAGCTCTATACTTTATGAGGATTTCAAGTCTGCAATGAAACTATTTCAGCTATTTTCAGAAAAGAATTAAGACATTTTCAGATTAAATGAAGAATATCCTAAATACCTAGGTCAGACAATTTCAGAACAGTGATTGACTATCTTTGGGAAAAAAAAAAAATACGTACAAGACAGTAGAGAAACTAAACCAAGCTGCCATTATCTACAAAAGGGAACAAAAGACAGATAATGATAAAATGGCAAATTTACCCTCATTTCCTGGAAGATTATTGGAACAAATACAAAGTATTAGTAAGAACCCAAATGAGAACAAGAAAACGAGAAAAATAAAACATATGCATATGTGCAGCCAGAAATACCAGTAGAAGAGAGTCTTCTAAATACTTCAAGTGTTTTTGGCTGATATGACAAAATAATGAGGACTGAGTTAAATAATTGAAAAGGTAAACATAATTTCTTGTTGAAAACATATTTTTTTATTGCTATAGACAGGTCTAAAGAGTATAATGAGAAGATAGATAAAGTTTTATATGCAAAAGATAATTGTGTAAAATAGCAATACAGTACTTAGTGATTTTTTTACTGAAAGAAAATCATAGCTAGTGAAATAGCAGTATAAAAGCTACAGAAAGAGTTCTGAAAATATTTCTTTCTTACACAGTAAGTTGAACAAGCAGCAAATGAGGTCAAAAGGGCAAAATAATTGAAAATGAGGCTACTGCTGTAAGATAAACAAGGTTAAAGTTGGAAAGCACACAGGATACCATTATTATAATATCATTAAGCTTGAAATGCTGATGGGGTTCTGTGGAGAGGTCAGCAAACACAAAGATATTGCACTGTAAGAAAAGCTGACTTGGAGGAAATGTGAACAAGTTGAATAAAAATGGCCAAAATTCAATAATTCATGAAAAATAAAGAGTGGAAAAAGGAGAATCTATTCTTGGTAGGTCACATTAGGAAAAAAAAAAAAAAAAAGAAAAAATAGAAAAAAGCCATGTAAGCATAAATAAATGCATAAAGTTAAAAAAGCAGTAAAAACAGTATAGTCAAACCAGGAGGTTTAACTCCCTGTATGCCTGAAAACTGCATAAAAGAGAAATAAATAACAAAATATGTAAAGGAGTTTTGAAAGCTTTAATGATAGTGAAAAAAATTAGAGCAAGATGAAATTACAGAATTAAACTTCAGGACATATTTGGAAGACATCTCAAGTGTTCTTTAAACACACAGGAACAAATTGTAGTTTAATTCAGATCACTGTAAATCCAGAATAGTTTTGCTGAAGTCAATATCCTTACCCCAGATTTACACCAAGCAATATAAGAAACAAGCTTTTTATGTCATGTACAACCAATTACCATTTTAATTAGGGACAGAAGGATATGAGAACTCACTTTCTATGAAACTGTCTCTGATCACCTATCCTCTATACTTGTCATTGCTGATTTTTTCTGCATAATGGGATACAAAGATTTAAAATAATAATAATTTTTAAAAAATTGTAGTGGAATTGTTCATTGATATCTTGCCTTTATCTGTTCTTTTTCATATATTTATGAGGAAGAGAGAATGATTCACTCTTTATGGCAGATAATGTATCTGATGATTACTTCAGTGCTATTTTTCCATTGGAAATATCTCATATTTATCATAATCTATTATGTATTAGATGAATAGATTGGTTTTGGTTTTATTTTTTTTTAATCCTGATATTAATACACATCCATAGCCTGAGATTTATGGCCTTTATATTATAGAGCTAATGATATACTAAAATATATAATCACAGGAGAAAAATAAACAAGACTGAGTTTCAAACAATAAATGTTAAAAAGCTTAAGTGCCAAGCATATGGCTGACTCAGCACCTCACCCTTCAACGTTGATAATGTATGGTCAATAAGAACCTTATATAAGAACAGTGGGGATTTTGAGATACAGCTGCAAAAGACAAGAGAACAAAAATTTTCAAGGCTGCCACAGAAGCTCACATCACCTGAAAGGAAAAAATGGCTGTTGGCTCTTAAATTAACTTTTCATCTTACACTTCTTACACTTGTTATTTTGCTGCTTCTGTTCATCACAGAGGATTAATGTATCTATTCAGCCTGATTGGCCCCAAGCCTTTCACTGACAATTTATATCTGTATCAATATGCACTAGAATGAAAGTTAGTATATAAACAAAAGATATGGTGATTATTGCATGTTTCATCATCCAAGAGAAGAAAAAAGGAAAATGAAAAGGAAACACTGTGGAAATCTTGCAGTTGATCCTAAAATATTTGAATGTAGATTTTTCTTCAGTAAAAATAACAGTTGCAACAGTTGTCACACCAAAAGCTAAGAAAATCTACTGCTGATCATAGAGAGTATGGGTTTGTTTTCTGCATTGATATTTCCATTAGCAGAAGAAAGGTTATGGGTCATATCCTTTATCAGTATGGTTTATCCCTGCTGTGCTCTCAGATGTATAGGTAATATTAATGTTTATTTAGAAGAACCTACTCTTATTTGCTATTCCAGATGGTATCAGACTGCCTGATGACTTAAGCTGTAATAAAAATGTAAAAGCCACTCAGACAGATATGTCTCTGGACATTTGGAAATGTCATCCAAAAGACATCTTGAGTGCATGTATACATATGTATATAAAGATAGGTGAGCATTGCTGACTTTTTTATGTGATTGTTTCTTTCAATAGTATATTTGATAACAATGTTAACTGATTCAAAGAATATTTGAATATATTGATAATGGACATCTCTATCACAAAGGTAGATTTGTTATGTTGACTTCTTTTTAAAGACTAGAGAAACGTCCCCTGGTAGGGACTATAAAGATATTAGCATTTTTGGACATAAATCACAAACCAAAGCTTGGTAGACAGCCTTTCTTAGGAAGAATAGTTATTTACAAAGAATGTCCAAACTCTTATTTTTCAAAGATACACATCACTGAACAAAAGATTTCCTTTTTATTAATTATTTTATTATCTCAGGGAAAGGAGGATCAAGGCACGAACATTTGTGGTTATGGCACCTGTCTTCTTAATCAACAGTTACATGTGCTGACACTAGCTTCCCAGGATACCTGTCTGCTGATAGGAAATAGTGAACAAATTTTTATTTATTTTTTTTTTTCTGTGCTTTAATTGCTGAGCATAGCAACATATAAGGTGGAATATTAATTTGGTTAGATCGGGTCAACTGTCCTGACTGTGCCCCCTCCCAGCTTCTTGCCCTGTTCCAGATTACTCACTGCAGGGGGGAAGAATGAGAAAAAGACAAGACCGTGTAACTGTGCAAGCACTTGTTCAGCAGTAACCAGAACACTGGTGTGCTATCAATGCTATTTTAGTCATAAATCTAAACCATGGCATCATACAGGCTGCTACGAAGAAAATTAGCCCAAACCCAGCCAGATTCAGCACAGGTGCTTGTTCCTTTCTCCACTGGTCAAAGGGACTAAACAGATCACTCTCAATGTAATGGTTTCCCCTGTATTGCAAGCAGCATTCGGTAATGTTGTGTCTTTTTCTGAGATTAAGTACATAAGACAGCTTTCTTTCCTAACAGATAATACTGTCAATTCAAAGCTGAGGCATTCATGTACTGATTTCTGAGGTTCCTCTTTATTCTCAGAGGAAAAAAGTCCAAGACAAACATAATCTGTGCAATAAAGCTTTCTTTTAGCACAGGAAGATGTGAGTTCATGTTTTTCCCCTATCTTCAGTCTATTTCACATCTTTATGAAGCTTTACACCACTGTGACACCACTTTGCATTTCACTTTAAATTGTCAACTTCTTTTTCCAACTATTTAAATAAGTAAGGTTAATGTGTAAAGTAAGAAATTATTATAGTATATAAAGGCCAAACATTTTGATGGCTTAGCAATATTGCTAGCATTACAAACTCAGTTATTAATAAACAGAATCACATCATCATAAAGTTGGAAGGGACCTCTGGGGATCATCTAGTCCAGCCCCCCTGCTAAAGCAGGTTTGCCTAGAGCAGGTTTCACAGGAACATGTCCAGGCAGGTTTTGAAAATCTTCAGAGAAGGAGATTCCACAACCTTTCTTGGCAGCCTGTTCCAGTGCTTTGTCACCCTCATAATAAAGAATTTTTTCCTTAAGCTTAGGTGGAACTTCCTTTGTTCTAGTCTGTTCTGGTCTCAAATACCCAATTTTACCTTACTCAGAGATCACAGCTGTAAATATGAACAACTGAAGGTACACTGCATATTGATTGTGTGTGTCAGTTAAAGAAATGTAATTAATAGCTGCATCAGGATTCTACTAATCTTAACTAATCTACAGTTCTACTAATATAGTGGTATAATACAGAACAGTGATATCTGACAGCATTTTTACATTTCAAAAGCTAAAGTGTCAATCAACAAGTGCACCTGATAAAGAGATACATAACATTATGCAGTATGTCATTTACTTGAATTTGATATTCTCAGATTTCTAAAGAATACTCAGAGACCAGAAGCACCAGAGCTAATGACTGAAGACTGGTTAAACAATAAACTCCAGTAAAATAATATTTTCTGTACTATGTTTAGACTCAGTGTAATTTAAGAACTCCAAGTTCATTAAAAGCAATTAGAAGCAGCTTAGGATAAACACCTCTGCTGTCCTAGAATCAGGACATTCTATTTTATGTATTGCTTGTTCTATTTTTTTATTTTATTTTATTTTAGTGGCATGAACCTGTTCTTTTTACTCTGAATTGCTTTCATTTAGTTTGGGTGCTGTCTTGTTCTTAGCTAACAAATTCCTCAAGAAAATATAAAAACAGTGAATTTATAAGATAAGGCATCTGGAAATTACATAAATTGCTACTTCAGATTTTTAAAGGGAATATCAGATAATAGCAAAAGAAGGTTAAATTCAAGACTTTTTTAATAATTAAAAATGAAAAATACTACTTTTAGTCTTGATCCTCTTTAGGATGCTTATTTTCTTAATTTCTTTTCCTACACTTGCTTGTTGATTTCATTCGTCCACTTCATTTTTTACCTTAAGTTTGTTTTTTTTAACTTCTGTTGTTGCTTTAAATCACCAAGAAAGTTCAAGCATTATGCCTTGGACAGCTATAATTCAAGTTTGAACATATTGTGTGACAATTGTTTTGCTACTTCTTGAACACCAATTAACAAAGAAATCTATGCTTCTTGTTTTATTCTTTTAAGGATAGTCATACTATGACCCTCAGCAAGAAAATTACAATTTTGAGCATATGGCAAAACAACTTAATATTTTACTTATTTTGCAGTCTTACGTATTACAGCTACTATTAGGTCCTGCTGGATGATCAAGCAATAAATCATTTCACCATGTAGAATTCATAGTCCTGTAATTGATCTTTTAATGTGTTTTCAGATAAAACTGCATAATGCTTTCTAACTAAAGATAAATGAGTATATAAATTACTAATGTCCTCGAGGAGGACATTTTCTCCTAGCTCGATAAAATTGCATTCAAGTAATATAACTTACCATCTTTCCCCACCTTTCCACTTCTTGTTTGATTTGCCTATAAGGGTGAAAGAAAAAGAAACATACTTTTTGAAGTGAAAATTTTAAAGAATTACTGTGGGTTAGACTATTTTCTACATCCATCCACTTGGCATCAGGAAACAAAAAAGTCTAGTATTTTGTGTTCATATTTTAGAAAGATGACAATATAGTGCATCGAATGGGTATGCCTCAGAGAACAGTAAGATCTGAATTAAGTTTTTGCTTATTTCATTGATTTGCATAGATGAATATTTTTAGCAAAGCATTGCCCCTGGGACTTCAGTGGGCTGCACAATAAATTGATAGCACTTTCTGACCTCTGTGAACAGTTAGATACTTATATATGCAGACTGCTATATAAATAGTAAATGCTGCACAATATTATGGAATATGATTACTTTATTCTATCTGAAACTATTAACATATTTGTAATTTAAGACCTGGAAGAATAATTCTTCAAAATAATATCAGAAGATGTGATGGTGTCTTCTGTAATGTACTTTATATTTTTATCCATCCAAGTTGTGAATGAACTTTAGAAACAATAAAACTATGAAATAGGTTGAAAGGAGTCCCTGCTCAAGTATATGTACATAAATACACCTAGCCTGAGAAACAGACACAAACAACAATCATCTAATCCGACTACTTGGCCACTTTAGGGCTCTTTAGGAAAGCTGGTCAGGGAACACAAGTAGCAGATATTCCCTCTATATGAAAGAGCAGCTTGAACATAGTGGGCAGTTTTGTGAAGTGTATGAAAGGCTAGGTGAGAACTTGTAGGTCAGAAACAGACAAGATAGATTCCAGTAAAGGAACTCAGGAAAGATGACAGGTCTTTCAAAATGACATCATTCAAGTGTACGAACAGTTCATCCCTGTGCTCAAGAAGATAAGAAGACCTATCAGGAGATTGGTTTGGTTAAGCTGCAGTAGAGTGTGTTTATGTACATATACTTGAGGTAGGATTCCTCTCAGCTTCTTCTAGTTTATTATTGGTTTAGGGTTTTTTTTGTTTATTATAGATTTGGAAATGCTAACCTGGATTTGTTATGATGTAGCTTCCTTTATTTCAGCACTGACACCAGCAGTGTTGAAGCCAATGTATTTCCTCATCCCACTCATCAAAGACAACATACAACACTCAGAACTTAGTCTATTAAAGCAAGAATCAGTACAATTGTATAGGTTTCTTAACTTTTGAAAACAGTAAATATAGAAAAATCAAGAAATTAAGATCTCTAATTTGTATGGTTAAATACAATATCTTCATGAATATGATTCCTCTGACTTTATCCTGTTAGACTAATCTTTTTCAAGGTAAACGCTTATTTCTTGTCAACCTGATTAAGTTATACAGTCATATAATTTTGCATTACACTACATATGCACTAATATCTCATGCTTTTAATTGCTTAACCTTTCTACATCAGGAACTCAAATAATTTCACAAATCAAGAGTTAATTGGAAAGCTATACTAGGGTTGTTTGTTTTGTTTGTTGGTTTGGGTTTTTTTCGGGGTTTTGTTTTTTTTTTTTTGTGATCTAATGCTGACCTTCAAAAAGAATAATTCAAAATCAAGTTTCCACTTAAAGCAACATAGTTGAGGCATCTAATGCAGAAGAAAGCAAACTGTAATGTTAAAAGCACTTCAGATCTTCCCTACACATATACAATATTTCTGCTATGTAGTTCTCTACAGAACATTTCTGTTCTCCAGAGCTTTCAATTAGTACTACAGCAATTAGGTCCATCTGAACTTACTATAACTTGAAGAGTTTTAAATAAAATGTATATTAGTTATAAATAGACAACAGAAGATGCAAACTGGATGTACAGATTGTTATTTCTTCCACTTAATTGACATACATGGATGCATGTGTTTGCTTACATTTTTGTAGGAACTGGTCAGCAACATCAAGATAATCTATATGACATCATTACTTAACCATTTTAAATAACTTCTGATAATTTGATTATTAACTTCATGGTAAACCTTGATATGTGTTACCTGGGTAATTTTTTTAACTTTTAGCAGCATATCATATGATAATATTGGGTTGACAGTTGGACTTGATGATCTTAGAGGTCTTTTCCAACTGTAATGATTCTAGCATTCTAGGATCAAGAAGCTAAAAAGGACAAATGAACATAACTGAATTACAAGAGGAATTGTCTACTGTACAATTATTGCAAACTCCAAGTTATGATCTATTCTAAAAGCACATTTTGGTGACTAACTGCTAAATAGAAAAGCCACAGCTGTGACTGGGTTGCAGCTCTTCTCTTGGCTATTGTTTAACCGCATAAAACTTGACACATACGAATCTGAGCTTACTTAACAACAGCAACAGAAGTTTACTCTTTACCCTCTGTCTACCAAACAAACAAAACTCTTAGCCATATCAAGCCAAGATAGCACTGAAATAATAGGGTTTCTGATTTCTTACTACTCCCTTATAGTTCCAAAATCAGTCCCCAGTTTCCTAAGGAGACGCATCAGCCCACTGCATTACTGACCTATACCTTGACATCCACAGCCCAAGTTTCCTTATATTAAGGGACAAGTCAGAACCTACCAACTTTCTTGCTCCATGTTTCTGCTTTATTTCCAATATAAGAAAGATTTTCTCATCTAAAGTCCTCACTAGAGTTAGACAGATAGACAGAACACCCTTATGTGTTTCTCTGGTCACATTTATTTTCTCACTGTTTCCTTCTTCTTCTGAGGCTAGACATTATATTCGTCACATGCTGACCTTTCTGCAAACAGATCAGGGTTAAACTGTGATTCTCAAAAAACCCGACCCAGAACTCACTCTTGTTAATCCCATTATTTCCCACTTTTCCAACAATTTAATCTTTTTTTTTTTTTTCCATAAGATGAAAAATTTCAGAGACATTATAGTAAAACTAACATAATATAAGGAATATGGGATCATAGAAATGAAATATGATGTAGTGAAGTATACACACTGCCACTCACTAAGCTTTTATTGCTGCATCCATCAGTTCCTATTAAAATCCCTTGACAGAAAAGTCATCTATTTAAAATGTAAATTTATAAAGCATTTTCTGAAGCAGATCTACAGCTGGTGTAAATCAAGGTATCTCCATTCATTTAAGCTGAAGATCTAGATGTACATTGGTATACATGACTAGTCTAGCTAAATCTCTATGAATATTTAAAAATATAGACTATGCTCTGATTTCATTTATGTAGAAAGCATATGCAAGACATATATTTTCAGTAGCAATCTTGAACTCTCTAGAGTACAAAGAAACAGAGAAAGAAAAAGGGAAGATAATTTAAATGTTTACAGATGCTTGACTGATGCTATTATTTATCAAATGGCCTCATGGTATATCTGGTTTTAATTTTTATTTCATGTTTAAGCAGGGATTTTATCACAAGCTTTTCCTTGCTAATACAGTATTGCACACCAGTTCATGTGGGATGATCTCATTTTCAAAACAGTTAGAAAAGTTCATGACTGAGAATCTTAAATCTACAGATATGTGTCAAAGTCAGAATGGTATGATACATTAAAAATATTCTAAATTTTGTATTACAGAGCTTAGATTCAAAGTGACATCTTACACCTAGAATTTAATTTTATTTGAAATTCAGTTGTTTTAACACTGTTATTTTGCTCAAGAAAGTCAGGGGTTGTACTTTTTTAGAACTTTATATTTAATCTTCAGTTCTTGTTATCTTTCACCTCTCCAAGGTCATAAATTCATCTGATGTATTACTCATTCATTAAAAAGCAATCATTACTTCAATTGGGAATCAAATAAGCACTTAAAAGATTTTTTTCTCTTATCATATTATGCTGAATCATGAAATCTGTTGATAAATACCTTGAAAATATGTTGAAATATGCAAAAAAATAAAAAGTTTTATTGAAAATATATGACAATGCATGACTGGTTTTCACAAAAGGTCCAAAAATATATTTATGAGAAATCTAAATTTAAATTTAAATTTAATCAGGTGTTCTTTTACAAAGCTGTATCAGGATCAGACAAATAAGACAAATCTCGTGCGTTGACTATCTTTTTTTCGGCACATTATATACATATACATATTATTTAATTAATTATTTTATTCAGAGACATTTATCAATTCATTTAGGTAAATAAAGTTTAAAAAAATGTTACAGAACACAAAATTATGTAAAATAATTCCCCTGAACTTGCTATCATTATGTATTCTTATATATCTAGATTTCGGCATGGACGCGTAACAAATATATCTAGCATAGAACAAAAGTCTGTAATACCTGCTGCACAGTATTATATTTTTAAAAGGCTTTTGTAAGTTTTATAAAATTGAGGACCACATCTATGCATTTCCCAGAAGAAATGAAGATCAATTACATGATTGTTCTCATTTATTTAATGGAAGGTTCTGAAGAATCTTGAGGTTCTAATGGTAAGATAATGAAAGTGATTTCCAGGAGGAAGTATGGAGTAATATTGTAATTTAAGGATTCACCAGTCATTATTAAAAGAGGAAAGGAAAACGATAACATTTCTATTACAATAGAAATTTTTCCAACTGTGAATAGAAATTTTATTGATTTGTTATTGGATTGGATCCACACTGCGGAAAATATTTCCTTTTGGTTTTTTCAAAGTATAGTTGCAATTTAGGATTATTTAGTGTCTATGACATTTTACATCTGATTCTGGATTAATTGTCTTAATTTCATGATCAGTAGGTTCCAAACTACTCAGATTTATTTTGTTTTATGCTAAGGACTTACCTTCACTGAAGTGTTACATTTAAGCTCTTCAGCGGATTTTTCAAGTAGGATCCTAATGCCTTCTGAATGTGAAAAACTTGAAAAATTCATGCAGGTATCATATTATTTGTACTTGTTAGGGAGAACAATGACATGACACACTGACCATTATTTCCAGTCATTTGTCTTTTCATTCCAACATTAAATCAAAGCATTAACCTTAGTATAGAAACTCATTAAAAGTTCTGGATGTCTCCTGTAACTTTGAAATCATTTAAATTAGCTAAAATTCTCAAAAATCATCAACACTTTTCAACTACTTCCTGTATTGCCGTGACTTGTTCTAAGTCATGATTTTGTTGCTGTTAAATCACTATTTGTGTCTTAAATGATTTCAGGTTTCCTTATGACCTGTCATAAAAATAAATATGAAATATATTTCTTATTTTTAGCAAAGATATGGTGCTAGGCAAGAACTCACAAACAAGTTAGAACATACGTTGTTTACGCTTTACAGATCTGCTTGTCTCAAAATCATTCATTCTTCACAGTCTTTCAAAAACTTACTAAGATCAATAAGAAACAAAAGTAACTGGAGTAATTCTACTGACATTCATGAAGCAATGAAACAGGGATTATTGGAAGACCCAAGATTGGAACAAGAATGCAAACACAGGATAAGGAAATAAGAACTAGCATGGCTAAGTAATAGAACATTGCATAAGCCAGAAAATTCATTAGTCATGAATAACCCAGCTAGCCTACTTGTAAAAGATGAAATACAGATTTTTATAAAAATCTTAATTAAACTATGAATCTGAGAGTGTCATATAGATCACTCATTTTTACTAGTTCAGTGGAAATAATTGAAGAAAGCAGTGTTTTGCATTTAATTTTTGACTTTTCATATAAAATGTGAAAGTAATTTGTTTTTTGAATTCATCTCTATATATTAAAATTCCAGTGAGTTCACACAGAAAGTGTTACATTCAACATTCTTTCTTTCTTTTTTTTTTTTTTTTCTTTTATAACAGAGTTTTGGAGGAAAAAAACTTAATGTATTAAACTCATTTGTGTTTTCAAAAACTCAAATGGCATATGACACTGATATAGTCACCCCAACAGGGAAAAAAAAATATTAAAGTTTTGTTCCACTAAACAAAATAATTATAGTAAAAAGTAATTATTCCATTTATGACTACAAATACTATTTAATTTTACTATATTTATATATGGGATATGTATTAAATCATTTAGTCATCTCATATTATGGTCCTTTTTTGGTTCCTTCCTCAGAGCATCCAAGGAGGACTCTTGTCGGTTCTGCCTTCCATCCCAATTGTTGTGTTCCTGAATCTGGTACCAGAATCCAGCTCCTGAACACAGCTCCTGAACACAGCTCCTGTCTGCTATGGGGCCCAGTCTGGGACTCCCCAGGTGCCTGCTCCACAGCATCAGTGGTGACAGTGATGTAATTACCATTGGGGGGGTTGGGTTCAATACCAATTTTGCATATATTTGTACATATTCTATATTTTTAATTATTATTTTCATTTTCATTAAAGCTGTTCCAGTTCCCTTTTCTAATGGCTAAGTCTCTCTCCCTTATTCCCTTTCTCTTCGCCTTTGGGGAGGGAGGGGGTTAACAGAGAGCGTCTGTTACAGGTCAATGGGGCCACCCCAACCCTAAATCGTGACACCCACAATTAGATTACATTAATATGCTTCACTGTCCTCTTGTTAAGTGGTAAATTTTATTATCTTTGAGGCTTCAGTGTGGCTTTAAGATTTCCAGCAACAGGGTTTTAATTCAGCTTTGACTTTTACCTTACAAAGTCATGAATAGAAAGATAATCAGGATATTAATATGTTGCATACTCCTTTCAGAGCTGCCAAGGCACATGCAAAGTTCACTGAAAAGGAAAATGAATCAGACCTTGAGAAGTAGATTATGTGTCACCCTTGTGAAGTGGCATTATATTAGGTAAAATAAACTATTCAGTCCTTCCAGGCTTATCCTGGAAAGTGGCCAGAAAAAATCTTTCAATCAGAGGTTACCTGGTCTCTACTCCTTTGTATCTACATCAGGGATGCCCCTATTGTGCTTTTCCCTTGTTGGAATACATAATGTATAACTAGTTGTTATTCCAGGGACCAGGAATTTCTTTCATTTTAGACACTCCTACTTTTTTTTGAACCGTTCATTTTATTTCATTCAGGTTAAGTAGCATCTGTCATAGGGTGTATACATCATCTTCAGTTATACAGTCTTCAACTTGTGGAAACAAATTATGTCTGATGTCATATATCTCTGTGTATTCTTAATCTCACTCTGTTTTCCTAATTTCTTCAAATTACAGGAACAAATGAGTAGAACTTTAGGTTAGAATTGGCCAATAAATTCCTGAAGAAGGGGAGGTTGTTTTAGTTGTGATACAAGAGTGTGAAATCAAAAATATGTAATGTTGCACTCATTAAATAATCATAGCACTTTAAATAGCAAAGATTTGCGAGCTACTACAGATTTTATTTATACTTAGAAATCTTACTGTGTACTGGACAAGTAGGAAACTGAATTTCTAATTTCTAATGTAATCTTTCTCAGCTGGCCACAATCTTGCCTGCAGACAGTACAAAAAATTTGGGATGTATGAGAGGTTGTGGGGTTTTTTGTGGTTTTGGGTGTTTTTGTTGTTGTTTTTTTTCTTGTTTGTTTGTTTGTCTGTTTTTTTATTAGTTTATGCTGTGCTTACACACAGCTTATGAATCAATGATAAAGCATGTATTTATAACACTGAGGCTTTGGGTTTGAAGAATCCAAGGATAAGGATTCTTTTTGTTTGTTTTGTTCTAAACCAAAGCACACATTAGTTGATAAATAACCACTAATAGACACTGAAGAGTATGTATTTTAGTAGACAACTTTAAAGAAATATGTCAGAAATCGAACTCAATCAGTGTCTTTTCATGAATGCACTTTTCAAGTGTGTGTCTAGGGTGCCCAGTGCAGAAGATAGAGATAAATTACTTAAGGGCTTTTGATTAAGGAGTTTTGATAAGGACATTAGAAAGCTGTAAATCCCCTAAGCTCATCTTATTTGATTGCATAGCTGAGGAACAGTGGTGCATGTGGTTCTGTAAATATCTGTCTCTGAATTACACCAGGGATCCCTTGCTTAAGCTCCAGATATTTAATCTGTCTGAATTTCCATTTTAGCCCTGAAGCTCTTCCAAATCTAATGCTAAAAACTGGTTAGTTTTTTGGGGGTTTTTTATTGTGGGGTTTGGGTTTTTTTATATGATAATATCCCATATTCTTTGTTTCATTTTCTTGAAGAAGAAAAACAAACAAAATGCTTATTTATTTTCAGATTTTGTATGGAACTTTAAAGAAAGCAAAATAGTTTTCTGTATCTCCAAGGACAGCTTTAAATCTTTTTAAAATAAAAAATGTACTTTTTAAAAAATAATAACTACCCAATTAGACCATTTGGCTTCCAAAGATGTTTTTGCTATAACATCGCTTGAGTATGGAATTAGCACTGAGTGCTGTGTTGCTATGCAGGCAAAGTTAGGTGACATGATTAATGTTAATTGTGTGAGATGGGGTATTTCCTAAAAATTGTTTCCTAAAAAGTAAATTTTTAAAAATACAGCCTAAATATTTTGTATTTTGGGAGACAGTAAACCAAATATTAGAAAAAAATTACTCAGTTTCAGGGCCAAGAAACATTTTTATCCTTTGATTTGCATTGTTTACTGTAGCCTATCAGTTGGGGATAGTCAGAGGTTACACAGTTTGTTACTTCAGTCTGCCTATAAACTCACGTAGGCAATATTAATCGGATACATGAGCTGGGCACAAAATGGAGATTTTTATAGTAACAATTACTAAAGAGTATCTCAAAAATTTAATTCTACACACTCTCAATATGCTACATATCATATATACAAAACCTAAAGTGATATGGGTTTGGTTCACAGGACAAGATATTAGCTGTTCTTTAAAAGCAGACAGCATTCAGAGAGACTATGTTTTGCCCTTGCAGTTCTTTTTAAACATACGTCTGTCATGGTTTAACCCCAGCTGGCAACTAAGCACCACAGAGCCATTTTCTCACTCCCCCCCTGGTGGGATGGGGGAGAGAATCAGAAAAGTGAGAAAACTCATGGGCTGAGACAAAGACAGTTAAGGAGAGTTTAATAAGTAAAGCAAAGGCCACAGACACAAGCAAAGCAAACCAAGGAATTCATTCACTACCTCCCATCAATGGGCAGGTGTTCAGCCATCTCCAGGAAAGCCAGGCTCTATCATGTGTAATGGTTACTTGGAAAGACAAACACCAGCCATCGCTTTGAATATCACCCCCTTCCTTCTTCTTCCCTCAGCTGTGTATGCTGAGCATGAAGTCATATGGTATGGAATATCTCTTTCAGTTTGGGGTCAGCTGTCCCAGCTGTGTCCCTTCCTAACTTCTTGTGCAGTCCCAGCCTACTCTCTGGTGGGTTGGTGTAAGAAGCAGAAAAGTCCTTGACCCTGTGAGCCCTGGTCAGCAATAACTAAAACATCTCTGAATTATCAACACTGTTTCCATTACAAATCCAAAACATAGCCCTATACCAGCTCCTATGAAAATTATTACTGCAGACAAAATTAGAACATTTTTCTTTTCTCTTGATAGTGTAATTAATATTTAGGGTAATCCCTGTGACAAAATTGTTTTATTAAATAAAAGGAATTGCCATTTACAAAGGTCTTGATTAGAAAACTAATGACTAGAAGTCAAATATACTGTCCACAGTAATTGACTGGGATCAAATTTTAAAATCTATAATTACTAAAACTGACAATAAAATGAATGGAAAGAACAGGAAACATCATTGCTGTTTGTACATTCAGATATTTGATTAATGAAACTGCTTTCTTAAAATCTGAGAAAAAAGCTAAGTCTTAATTGATTATGGAAATCATAGATCCTAAAGACAAAAAATCTTTTAAATAGATTTTTTTTTTTTTTTTTCAACATATATTTTTGGAGCTTAGTTAATTTTGTCTCGATATCTCAAGCCTTTTTGGTGTTTTGTTTTGTTTCTTTTTGGAAATTTATTGACTGTGTGTTGATTTGCTTATGCTCATACTGGTTTAGGAAACTAAGAATGCCTTCTGATCTAAAGGTTTGTTTACTGAAGGTTTGATACTTCATACTATTAACAGCTGATAAAGGATCAATCCTAGTATTTGGCCCTGTCTCCAAGTCCCACAAGGTTCCTCACTGGTACAAGCCAAAGACTTCACTGTGATTTGAAGGTGTGACTTAAAAAAAACCCATAAAACTTAGATTTAACAAAGTTTGAGCATAGGTGAATTTGTGGGTGAGTCCCAACTCATCATAATGTTAAGCCTTTAGATTTATTTAGCTATGACAGAGGCCTAGATATTTAAGACTGAGAGCTGTTATTTTATTTCATTTTAATTTTTATTCCTCAGCCACCATTAAGTATATTTATGTTTGATCCACAATAACAAAAGCAGAGTGACTGACTGAAAGGAAGTTAAGGAAAGGATTTAAGCACAAATGCACATTAATTATAGAAGTAAAAGTTGGTGAATTTAGCTATATAAGACTAAAAATCTTTCTGCTATGAGGGCAACATTACAAAGTACAGTATGCTTTATACAAAAACTCATCTACTGAAGTGATGATACAGTATCAGGAGTCCTTCACATATATCATTCAGGGATTGTTGTTATTGCTGTATCTAACAGTTTAACTAGATACAGGTAATGACAAAGGCAATGTCTGTTTATTCAGAGTTTGACTTTAGATTATGGAATTGAAATAAAATCTATAAGAATAGAGGGATTATGTGGGGGTTTTCCTATATAAAGTTCATGAGAATTCTTATTAAATCCCTTGATATTCAGATATTTAACATTTCATTTACAGGAAATGCAAAATTAAAAAGTAGTTGTTTTATTGGATTTACTTATGGGAAGAACCTGAGAATTCTTATCAGAATTTTTTTCTTAATCTCTGGAATTCATTTGCAGACATCTGAGGTTTTCTGTGATAAAATGACATAAACAGAAGGCATTATAATTATGTTGTTCAAACATGGAGTCTTTTATTATCGGTCAGCATTTAAATGTATTATTTCTTTGTGTCTATACAAAAATACCTTGAATACATCCTTGCAACTAGTCAAAGGGTTAGAGACATAGTCATTCCATACTTCTTATCTCTCAATTTTATAATAAAGTTAACTATGTGCTTACTTAAGGGTTTAGATAATGCAACATGAACTATATATCCAGTAAATGAATCTCAGATATCATCCCTGAATTTTACTCTTCATGCTGAAGCTGAATATAAATTATTTCATTAGTAACTTTTTGTTTGTTTGTTTTGTAGTTTTGTTTCTCCTTTCTCAATGATCTGTATGAGTTCACAAAATCACAGAATTTCTGAGGCTGGAATAGACCTCCAAGATCATCAAGTCCAGCCTATGACCCAACACCATGACATCA
>JANIJG010018849.1:0-20873 GCA_024611175.1 Megaceryle torquata
GGTGCAGGAGCCATGGGTGCAGGGGACAGCGGCAGGGAGGTGGAACTGCCCTGGGTGCTCTTCCTAAGCCTTCACCCGCTGAAGGCAGGGGAAGGAGGAGTGAAGGAGACGGGAAGAAAAATGTAGCTCACTAACAGCACACCTGAAATGATTTAGGATGGGTTTTTGCTGGGATCTTAGCACAGAGCTGTTGATGCTAAGTCGATGAAAAGTATGCGACCGATTCTGTAAAGAAATCAGATGAGAGGGCTGCTGCCATTCCTGTTTATAAAACACGAACCCCAGCTCTTTTACGTACGGACCGCGATTCAGAGCAAGATGTGAGTAACAGCTGAAGGAACTCACTGAAGCAGGCTGTCAGTGGCTATGGCTGTGCTGTTCAAGTAGTGGGGTTTCACCTCAGTTTAAATCAAAAGTCAAACCAAAATTTAGCATGAGCTGTGGTCTAACAAAGTGTTTCACTATTTCTATGGAAACAGGACTTGCTATTCAGCAGCTATTTTGAATGGATCATTGGATTATCGTAAAGAAATTGAGTATCTTCAGGCTAAATGTTACTATGGAAATTTTGTTTTGATAAATGAAAGAGTTATCTGTGTTGCAGCCACAGTAAAAAAATTAGAAACAACTGTACAAAGAATATTGCCTTGCACTAATACGAGACTAAACAAAACCACTTAAAAATATTTTTGATACATATAATAACTCAGTAGTGATAACCTTAGTAAGAAAGGAGTATTTTCATGAGGCTATAAATTTGAATGTTAGAGTGTAATCCCATTGCTCTTTAATAAATAATCTGTAAATTTAAGAGTGCACAATTTCTACTTACATACTTTAGTGAGCAACTAAATACCCGTTTTAAATGTCGCTCTCTATTACATAGTAACTAGGAACAGAGATAAAAATGAAGCTTTGGCCTAAAACTGAACATTACATACTCAGCATTTGAAACATACACTTTTTCCTTTTAAAAATTGTTTGTATCTTTTTTGTACCTTGAATAGTAATGACTTCAGGGTTTATAAAGTTAATACTTGTGTGCACAGAAATAAATATGAAGTCGCTAATGTATATTGCTTAGGGTCATTAAAGTTTACTGTTGCCTTCAATTTTTTTACCTATAGATATTTGACCTTAGAAATGTGGATAAATGTGCAAAGGTCAGAGGAGCTGATGTGTTCATGGAAACAAGAATGTCGTTTTAGATAAAAATCTAGTGAACTTAAGCAGGTCTGTAACACAAAGGGTCTTCTGGGGAGGTGAATGAAGGGATAAACTGTCTAAAGCATGCGTTACATGCAAGAATGTGAGTCCGTATCCTGTTACCTGCCTTATTTCAGAGTTTGCACTAGTTTAACTCCCTTGAATATGCACTTAATACTTGAAGATTTCCAGCACCGATTCTGATCTCTGCCAAAGCATATGGTTGAAAGGTGTATTAGGAGAATGATCTCTCACTTAACCCAATCGACACCATAAATCCATTAAATGTTTAAGTAAATGGGCGCAAACTCGGGGGAGCCTGTGAAGCTGCACAGCTTCCCCAGCAGTGCAGGGGAATCTCGCTATTGATCTCCAAAGAGAAGGGCTCAGTGCCGAGGGCTAAATTTGGGTGTGTTCCTCTGTGCATCCCATCCCCCAGAACTGTGAATTCATACAGCACTACTAAGCTTTGATTTTTTTTATGGTTTGGGGTTTTTTTTATATATTTTTTTGTGAAGCTTTTACCTTCAAAGTCTAAAGCAAGTGTCACGTAATCCATTTTAATAAAGTTGTGTGTGATATTCTTTCAAATCCCTTCAGGGATAGCAGACCTGTTTATCTGGCTAAACCTGTTCTTTAGTAATCATGGACCACTGAAGTTGTTTTCTCCTTATTCTTAGTTTCTTAACAATACCTTTTAAAATTGGCTGCAGTCTCTCTCATCCCAACCAGTCCCCGCCCTTCTGAGAAATCTGTCATCTTCAAATAAAAGTCTGTCTGCCATTAAAAGTTAAGGCAGACCTTATGGTTTTCCCTTTGTACTGGAAAATCTCAGCCTTTTCACAGTATTTATCTAGCAGCCTTTCTCTTCTGAAAGGCTTTCACTGGGTTTAGTAGCTGTTCTTTGAGAACAAACCTAAGGGAAACATTACTTCTGATAGGTGGAATGTAGGTTGTAGCCTTTTTTTTTTTTTTCAATTCAGGTATGAACACACTGTCAGACTTTATAAATTACATTTCAATAGAACTCTAGGAAATGGGCAAGAAGAAAATATCTTGCATTTTTCTTCCTAGGTGTTCCCAAGGTGTTTACCTTACACCAAGTCAGGCGGCACAAGCAGGAGTAGTTATTCTGATTTAATGTAATTACACGGGATTTTAGCTGTTGATTAGGCATCCAGTATTCACGTAAAGAGCTAAGCAAGGTTAATGAATTTGTACCAGTCGCTGAAGCAGGCACACATTTTTCTTTTCCTGGGTAATGTTTTAGTGTTTGTAAATTACAAAGTAAATTTTAGTTGGTAAACCTGCAACCTGAAAATTGAACATGAACTAAGATTTGAACGCTGTGAAGACATAGGACATTTTCTACCAATCTCCATGCAGTTCTGGAGGAGATGTCTGGTACATTTTAATACCTTAAAACACTTTAATACTGAGCTAAGATATCACACTAGTTGTTCCTGAAACAGGCAAAATGGTATTCAGTATGCTAAAGTACCTGTTGGAACGTCCCTCAAAACAGATTGCCTTTTTTGACCTTTTGAATTGGGATTTTTTTTTTTTAATAATTTTACCTGTTAGTCATGGAACAAGTTTTGTTTCATAACCGGCATTGTGCAACTACAGTGTATAATGGGGGAGGGAATTACGCATTTATTGTGGGTTGTCCAGCAGTAAAACCACTTTAAGGCTCTGGAATAACAGCTCTATGTCCAACGTGAAAAGCGTGCCAAATGTTAGTAAAAAGCAGTTAACTTGTGTGTTGTAGATAAAACTCATTCGGTTCCTTTTCTGACATCTAAGTGCGTACGTATCTATCAAGTAATCCTTTAGAAACTACCCTGTTAGATTTCTTTATATGTTAAAAACTTGTACTGTGGAAGTTGAGCCGTTGCTATGTGCGTACCAGGAATATCCTACCTGTACCCTACCTGTAATGCTACAGAAGAGCCACTGGCTTTAGGGCGGGGTTTTTTCCTTTTAATATCTGTGAGCAGCTGTGTACTTCAGAATTGTGTATGGTTTTGAGAGGAAAATCTGTCATTGTTTTGAACACATCAAGGCACGCACACTTGAGGACATTTTCCAGCTGCATGTTGGTTTTCCGTATACAGAGTCTTTGCACAGGCATGTTCTCTGGTCACATGGTGGGCTTACCATTAATAGTTTCTAGCATTAACTCCAGAACTATTTCATCTCTATCTATAGATCTAGTTTGTATTTGGTGATGGGAAGTGGAAGCTGAGATAACTCAAGAGAAATGGCATTTCTCTAAAGGAGATGCACTCAAAATACTTCCATATCGCCCCTAGTTATTTCAAATGTTTATGTAGGCATGAGACAGCTGCTGACTCTTGCAGTTCCTCAAGGTGTTAAACATTTTATTTTAGATCTCTGCCTCAGTAGATCCAGAATTAGGCTCTGATGGTGTATCAGCATTAGAACCCGTTGTGTGCTATAGACTTCCAACAGTCCATAGGACTTGGCACTCCTGAGTTTACCATAGCTGTATACGGACGCTTGTTAAAGGTGGTACCATATAGAATTGCCAGGGGTTTGAAGATGCCCATTGTTCAGAAGGGAAGACAAGTGGTAGTTGTACTCCTGATGGGGAAAAAGCACCCCGCAAAAACATCTATTGACTCCTATCATCCTGAGACTTGGGTGAGGGATTTCATTCAACGTGTACAAGTGGGGAATGGGGGCCCTGAAAAACTTTGCTTTGCTTATGGTTGCAGCTTTCTGTGTACATAGCAAACCTCATCCTGGAAAAATCTTTACATCATGAAAATAGCTTCTCAGGAATCTGTGCAGATTCTACTTCTTTAACCTCTTAGATGAGTCGATTGCACAGGTTATACTTTAAGGAGCTGTCAGTAAATGCCATCATTGATACAGACAATAAGGGAAAACAGAGGGGAGTTAAATAAAACTGCTGACAAAGTGCATTAAAATGCAATGTTGCTAGACACTACTGGAGAATATGTTGATATCTTTTATTTATGAATTCTGCTAAATCCATTAGTTGCCTGTGTGAGAAATGGAAGTACATTATTTTCCTGTCTAAGCCACAATTTCAGGGAAAATAATGTGCTTTTTTTTTTTTTTTTCCCCCAAACACTTTGTGAATGATCACAGACCTTGGAATTAATTGATCCAGTTCTTCATCTGTCATCATAACCTAAATGAGACATGTTTGAATGTGTTGCTCAGAAGAAGGTGAAATCTTAGCAACATAAACCAAAATTTTAATTAAATATTACTGGTTATTCACACCAGCATCCATCATGCAATTTTTATGAAGAAGGAATTAAATTCCGAGGTGTCAGGTGAGGGGTACTCTAGCTAGGTTTCAGATACGGAAAAGAAAAGCCTCATATTTTCTTTCTGATTAAAAGCCTAGAAAGTCCCTCTAAGCATGAAAGCTTAAAAAAACCTGTTGTTTCTGTCAATTGCTCCCTGAGAGGATTAAACTTCAGTTCCAGGATATTTGATTCCTGATAAGGAAACTGTTGACCTAAGAGACCAGCTTTAAATATAGTTCATTTTGAGACCGCCCTACATAGGCTAATAAAGTCCCAAGATTCACAGCAATTGCTGGTGATTAAAACTTTCCATTATTTGATTAGACATTCCTTACTGTAATTAATTTCTGAGCTTGACTGGGACGATTGACTCCTGGTTCCAGGGTAGTGTGTTGGTTGTTGTTTGTTAGATGACCTGCACCTCCCATTGGTGAAAGATTAGAAACATTTAAGTAATGTCCTAGTTTAGTCTGAGTATCTTGGTAGCAGCATTCCTGTCCTGTCAGGCTGCATTATTTATATTCAGTGATCTCTAACAACTCTGATTAAGGACATATTAAAACCTTTGATTTTGGCAAGTGTACAGTGCTTCACTTTGAGTTAAAATAGCTTTAATGTATTGCTTTCAAATTTTTTTTTTTTTAATTTGGTGTGCATACAGTAGATGGAAATCCGGAAGTCTACAGTATGTGTTTAATAAATCCCATTTTAAGAGCACCTCTTATCTGACTGTACAAGAGCCAGTGTTACTGGTGTGGGAGCTAAAGAGCTGTTCTTGCACCACAGGCATAGATGAGGAAATCTGTTCTTCAGCACAGGACATGTAGACACAGCCATGCACCCCAGATGGCATGGATTTCTTACAAACTGACTTTAAAAAAAAAATAAATTCCCTTCCTCTTTGTTTGCATCTCTCCTTGATGAGAGACCGCTTCTGTTAAGACAGAATGTTGCACTAGAAAGAAAATAAACCATTGCACAGGCCAGTCAAGATTCCCCAGTAATCCTTGAACTGCGTAAGACAGCACTTGGTAAAATAAGAGCACTTCAAGCACTGGTGGAAGCTCTGAGAGGATAATGCATTCTGTGCCTCTGTAGTCAGAAAGAGAAGATGCACACCTCTTCTGACCATCCTCTTTGCTTACCAGTCAGTTGTCTTTTTTTTCCTGTTTGTGCTTTTGTTAGAGAAAGATCAAATGCTGCTCCATTTATCACTGATCAGAGTTAGAGAGCACAAGTGCTCTGTGACAGAATTCCTTAAAATGACGTTTTGTTGTGAAAAAGTACTTAATGGTCACCCTCTAGCCATTGCTACACCAGGCAGAGGCTTTTATCACATTTAAAAATGTGCAGCATGTTATGGATTCCTGTCACTGGTAGGCTGGATGTTTCGGGACTAAATTTATTTTGGCACACAAAACAAGCTGGATGTACCTTGCATGCTGTCAGCCCTTTGATTTGTCTTCATCTTGGACAACCCAGAATTTCAGTGCACTAAGAGCTTTTAAACACCTGAGCAATTTTATTTAGTTAGTTATTTTATTTCATCTTTCTGCCCTTTCTCTAAAAAAACAACAATGTCTTAAAAAAGGGGCAAACCCCCAACCAACCAGCTGCTTTTAATGATGACTACAGCACTTAGTCAGTGGCAGAAGGAAAGTCTAATTTTAGGTGAATGTTGGGAACTAAAAACTTCTTTTGAATGAGTGCAGGCATACACCCAAGCAACTACTTCCAGTTCCAGTCAGCCTTGAAGAGACCAGAGTTTAAAACTGTGATGCTGTGAGTAAAGGAAAGCTATTTCAGGAAAACTAAAACAGAGGAAAACCATTTTCTTTGTTCCTATTTTTTCTAAAAAAAAAAAAAGTTATAGCATGTCAGGGAACTAAGACAACTGATGTTAAGATGTAAAAAATTTGAAAACAAATGCACCAGAAAACTTTTGAGACAGCGTAAGCTTTTATAATAACCTGTTTTAAAACTTGACATAATACCATTTATGTACACAACTGGTGCAGTTACGGTGCAGAAACTTCCACTTTGCCTACCACATTTTTATGACACCTAGCTGTATATTTTTTAAGGACAAATGGTTGCCACCAGAAATGATTCCTTAGTAAACACAGGAAATATTAAAATGATTTAAAAAATGGGAAGGGGGGTGTGTGTGTCTTTGTACCTCTATAACTTTGCAAGCTGTAGTCAGGTGGTGTTTTTTTGGTGTCTTTGAAAAGCATGCTGCTTTTTCCTCCTCAAGGAAGATCCAAACTCACTGCTCTTGACAGAAATTTCTGATAGGAAATAAGAGAAGTTGCAGGCGTTGGCTGGTGTAATACCTGCATTTGGATCTCTGCATACCAACAGAGTTACCTAACTTCAGGTTTGAAAATCCGGCCCTTGCTGTTTGCAGCTTTATATTTAAAGAAAGCCACCTTAGCAGTGAATTACAGAAATAGTCACACAACTCTTTGGTGAAATAAAGAAGCTTGTTTACTTGTTGATGGGGAAATTCTTTGCTAACAGAGGTTTTCAGGGACTCGTTTTTTCCAAGCAGAATTTTTAAGAGAAACATTGTCTTGAACAGAAGCTGCACATTGAAGATAGAGATTGCCTTCAAAATGACCGTCACCCCCCCACTGGTGGCACTGTACCTTACCCAAATGAGCATGGCCGTGATGGTCACTGCCAGTGACTAGAAGTAATGTTAGGAAACCAAGTGGTGCATTTTGACACAGCTAAATCCCAAGGAGATAAATTAAAAGGAGAAGAGCCAGCACAGTGTGCCTCACTGGTCCAGACCATTCTCTTGTGGTATCAACAAGGATCCCAAACCTTGGGATGGTTTATCAGTTGAACTAGTTGGTTAGGTTAGCCTGTTATTTGTGGATATCCAGACATCTTCTTGACATCCTTGCAATCTCACAGCATTATAAATTTTTTTTTTAACAGACAGATACATTGCAAGCAAAATATTCTGCTCTCGGGTTAAACTCATCTCTTGCTAGGTGTTTTCTGCAAACGAACTTCCAAATTAAGCATTTAGGGCTTAAAATTTCTGTGCAAGTCTGTTTCTCATGCTCCACAAATGTATTTTTTTTAACTGCAGAATGGGTACATATTAACAGCTCAAGAACTTAAAAATATATTTTGTGATGTATAAGCCTAGCAAAATATTTTAAATCAGTGATACTGGAAGAAGGTTATGCAGAAATCCAATTAAAGTTATGAAATCTCTATCCTGTTGAAGTATAATTTAAAGGAAAGCAGTTCTGTTTCCCAGAAGTGCTGTGTATAATATTTCTGGCTTGGGAAGAAAGGGTCGGAGTGTGCTATTTGGCTGGAAATCGGTACCAGCTTCCTCCATGGTGTTTTAGTTGAACAGTGTTGACATTCTAACAAATCCCGTGGAAGCTCCCCTGAAGTGGAGGAGTTAGCTGTTTTCTTGCTTTTACAGTGAAATATCTGTTTGATACCACGATCGTGTTCCAGTAACCGAGCCGGACTGCCTTCGTATTTGATGACCAGTGGCATTCTTGGTTTAACACCCTATAGAAGCCCTAAATTGCTGGAGGAAAACCAAATATTTCTGAAACTTTACAGCTACTGTATTTCACACAATCATTAAAGTAAACAAATCTTACATTACTAGGTAGCCAATGAAAACAGTGGATAAAGGGTTCAGTGTCCCTTGTTGTGTATACCCGCTTTTTTAAAAAATAAATCTTCAGCTCTGGATTTCTTAGTGCTTTAAAGTCAGCATAGCAAAGAAGCAAGATCACTTCAGAAAATACATAACATGGGGCTCTTTTTCCCTTGCTGTGGGAACTTAAACCAAATTCTTATTTCTGCTAAATGACAAAAAGCATGTGTATAGGTTGAGAGGGAGAAAATGCTAACAGCTAGTTGTTCTTTTGCTTTCTTTAAAGGAGTGAAAATAATCTCCACCTTCTTTTTCTTGCCCCCCTTCCTTCTTGCCCAAAACGAAAACATTTGAAATTGATTCAGTTCTTAAATAGAACTTTCCAACGGAAACTAGCATTACAAACATAGATATTCAGTATTTTACCCCTAGGATTTATTCAAAATAATCTGTCTCTCTACATTGGTGCTAAAAATACATTTTCCAGTTCTCACTGTTGGCCAAAGCAAGGGGTTAAAAGCAGCATGTTCTGGCTTTAATTACCAGTACATAAAAGTAACACTGTTAAAACAATCTGTGTGAGGCACCGGCTTGGTCCCCTCCGTGCATCCCTTGAACTGCTCAGCTTAGCTCAGGTCTTCAGAAGTCAGCAGGCAAGGAGGAGCGGTGCCGTTCTGCATGGCACTGCCTGGCTCTCCCCCCGAGCAAAGCTGTTGCCCAGGAGGATTCATGTCTGTGGCAGGCATTGAAGTGACTGTGACAGTGGGGTAAGTTTCTAGATAGTGTGTCTGGGAAGTTGGGTCCACTGGATGTAGATGGCGTTCTGGCCATTGGATTCAGTGTTGACTGGGAAGCTGTTGCACCCAGCAAAGCAAAGGCTTTATTGCTGCCCTGACTGCTGGCAGTTTGCGTGGTGCTCATAGGTTAGAAGAAGTTGTAGTGAGGGACAGCAGTTTTGGCCCAACTATGCTTTCTCTGGGCAGCTGGGATGGGAGGATCACAAGACTGTGAATTTAGCATCAAGTATAATATGGCGGGTTTAAGTGAGGGCTTTGAAAGAAGAGTTTGAAGCCAATATGGGAGAAAAGCAAAAAAGAAGGAGAAAAGAAAAAAAAAAGTACACTGCCTTTGAGTTAAAGTGTTTTAAAGGCAGGAGTAATGTTTTTGTGCAGCCTCCATGTGTGCACATGTATTTTAACACAAAGTGTTGACAGAAGATCTCCCTGGTGCTGTGCCTACGGATCAGCAATGCAGTCTTTTACAGACTGCATTCATAGCCCAGTTTAAATACAGTAAGGATGATCTATATAGTACAAAAGATCCCTTGCTGAATAGAGACCATTCTTGTCATGCTGCTTCGAAGACCAAATGTGCTACCTCAGCTGGATTCTCTGACATTAGAAAAGCTTTACATACTGGATTTGAATGAAATCTGTATTTTAGCTTACAGTATATGTTGCAGGGAGCAAAAAAGAGTCATCTGATAGATCATTCTGGTCTTCACACAGCATCTGACAGAAACTTGTAATGATTTGTGCTCTGATTTGCCTTCTACCAAATAATTTTGAACTCTGTAAGAGGTGATGCCAGGCTCTAAGTTTGTTTTTCTTAAGGGATGATATGTTTCCACTGTGATTTCAATAAATCCTAGTTGCTGTTTATGCAAAGAGGTGGTTGTTTGGTTGGGTGGTTAGTTTTTCTTGTAGAGGTCTGGTTCTGGTTGTGACCGTGCTGCCAACATGAAGTCACGTGCCTGTTGTGAGCAAAGGGCTGATTCTGCTCTTAGTAATAGGTGGAAAGTTACTAGTCAGTTGATCAGAAGCAGCAGTAGAAACTCCCAGACAAAACCAGTTTCATAATTTCATCAGAATGATAAATTAGCATCTCTGAAGTAATGTTTTGGAGTTTCTCAAGTGAGTTCTCTGACAGAGATGTCTGCTTGCAGGACGTTGGCTTCTGTCTGTCTTCTGTGTATTTACGTGATGGTAAAACAGGGAAAAGTGGGAGTCAGTCCACAATGCTGTGTGATTGAGACTATGAGGGTAAAGGTCTGAGAGGAGTGGAGGGGGAGAAGATCTGTGAGATGTGTTGGGAAGGACTTTTTGGAAAGCCTGCCTTGGTCTGATTCTGCTCGAGAAGAAGCTACTTCTGAGTGCTTTGATAAACTCAGATTTCTTTTTCTTCTTGCCAAATGAGTCAAAGTAATATAAAGGATATAGATAGCAATCCACTCTCCCAGCTGAAAGGTGTTTTTGTCAACCAGCGTCAAGCAATAGCCTATAAATAGGTAATTTTAGCCTCTTATTTATATGAAGCTTTCTTGTATGGTGACATCACATCCATACCAGCTCCTGAGCAGGTGTATGTATGTACACACATGAAGTTCTGGTTTCACACAGAATTCATCTTCACCTTGTGGCTTCATATTTCTCCTCTTTCAACAAACACCTATAAATTATAGGCCTGCTTAAAATACCTGTTTATAGTTCTAAAATGGATGAATGCAAATATTTTAGGTGCTTCTTCCAGCTTACTCAAGACTAGCTGGATGCTTTGAAGTTGCGTTCAGAGCTGCAGTAACACATGGAATTTTCAGAGATGCCATGCTCCCTCAATGTCAGTATAGCCTGATGGAGACAGCAAGCACTTGCCACCTCTCAAATATGGCTATTTAAGCACCTGATTTGTAGACATTTTAATTCTGAAAATGGGTGCTTTGATCTTCTAGGTGCTTTCTTCTATATATAGCTAGCCCAAACCAGCATACCACAAGTTTTTATTGCCCCTGACATTTTAGAAAATACTATCCTCGTTGTGTTTGTAACACACTGTGCCCTGTTCTTCACACATCGGAAGCTCTTGAACAGATCTGCACACTACAAAGAATCTTTATAGGAAATCTTCCTTCCCATTTCAGAACTCTTAAAAAAATCTCAGCATGGCTTAAGTTGCCCGTTTTTAAAGGGTGCAAGCGTAGGTTACAAATGAGGCTGGATCGTCACATGAGACTGCTTTTTTTCCCTGCTCTCTAAGGGAGCATATTTCAGTCTCGCACAGCTTTTTTTACCTCTGTGCATTTCTGTACTGTAGCTGTCTCCAAATGGTATGTTTGAAAGTTTCTTATGTTCTACCAAAATATTAAATCACAGATTCAAGAGCAAAATTTGTTGAAAAAACAAAGGGGCTGTTTAGTTTGGGACCTACTGAATAGAACTGTGAACAATTAGGAAACATCAGCTCCTGTTCAGTTATTTATTTCATCTTTTAATGGAAGAGCAATGATACCGAGTGTGATCTTGCATCAGTTTTCTCCTGAGGAGCAACAGCTGACAGTCTCATTTCTCTGTGCTCTCTTTCAAGGTGAGAAACCATACAAGTGCACGTGGGAAGGCTGCGACTGGAGATTCGCTCGCTCGGACGAATTAACACGCCACTACAGGAAGCACACGGGGGCAAAGCCCTTCCAGTGCGCTGTCTGCAACCGCAGCTTCTCCCGCTCCGATCACCTGGCTCTCCACATGAAGAGGCATCAGAACTAAAAAGCTGGACTTGTTGTTGAGGCTGTTTTGTATCTATGCAATTTCCTATTGACTTTCGACGTACAACTAAAATTAGTTTAATTTTTTGAGTATGGGTTATCCATTTAAAAAAAATCTCAAAAGAAACTGGAAATGTATATTTTGTATATTTATGCAGAAAAAGGGAAGACACTGTATCACAATACCAGAGTGTTCGGTCGTTTGTTTGCTCTCACGATGTATATGGCTTTAGTCAGCAGGTTTCATCTCTTTACAAGTATTATGTCTTGACACATTGCAGCTTTATACTTTTTTTTTTTTTCTCTTGCGGTGTTTTGACCAAAGCACTGTCATTATTGTGACAATGTTTAGTAAATTAAGTAATGAGAGGCTGCAGACAAGTGAACGCAGTGGAAAAGCCATGAGCTGTAATCTGTCAGGTTTTTACTGGACATATTTAGTACTAGCGGGTTTTTTTTTAAATGTTAAGTTGTTCTGTGGAGATGAAGTACATAGAAAAATTCATAAACAGCCATAGAACAAAACGTTTTGTTCTCTATGTTGCATGTTTGCTATGACAAAGATTTTGTAAATATGCAAATCAGCTTTTTAGGTTTAATACAAAGTTTTCTAAGAATCGTCTGAAAAAAGCAGTTGTTTTACATTTGACAACACGGCACATTTACGAAAAAAAGTTAAATACCTCTCAAAACGGTACCAGCTTTGCTTCATTTTTCTCAAGAGAAACGAGCTAAGCGTTCAGATGGTTTGTACCTGTCAACTCAAACGGTGTGCACTGAATATTCAAAGCAGGATTTTATTTTCAAATTACTTAAAAGGGCAGAACATGTAGAATGAACTGTAAAGTCAATGTTGGAAGCTTAAATAACGGGGATAGTTACAACAAACACAGAATGTTAAACCTCTTACTATAAGCTAAACTTAGTATCACTTTAAAAAGAAGGATTTAGGATGCAATTTTTATATACAGGCATGGTAAGCTGTTTCAGCACCAGTATGATCTAGTTTCATGTGGATGTGGCATGTAATTTACTAGAAGGTAAAGGATACAGTAATTTTGTTTAAAATTACAGTGCAGTTTAGTTAATCCACTATTCAGATTGACACAGGCAGGGGAGAATTTACTGCTGACAAAAGTAGCTGAAACTCCAGTGACGTGAATGAAGTAGTGCCCTTTTATAAAGCTAACAACGACTTTGATCCACCATGTTCAGCCTTGAAAGAGTAGATGGAGGGCCAAAGATGAGGTTAGACCATGTAGGATTTGGCCAAGCAACAGGAGAAAACCAAACAAACCTAGTAAGTGTCTGGACTTCACAAGCCGTAACATTAAGCTGTCAACCAAAGGCTAGAATAGACAATCAAAATACCAAAAAAGGGTCTTGCAGGAAAATCTAGCTTTGTTAAAACTGTTGTTTTGTCTTTATTTATTTGTGCTATATGATAGACTCTTTTTTTTTTAAGACTATTTTACATACACTTGATAAATTATAGTTTTGTTTGTTATAGTTAGAAATGTTGCTCTTAATGTAAATAGTTGACAAATGGTGTAAATAATTTTGTAAGGCTTCAAATGTTTATACATGGAAACATGCATAAATCGGTTGCTGTTTTGCTTCTTTTGCCTCCCCCTACCTTATTTTTGTATTGTGGTATTTCCTATGCAAATGATGGAGCAAACAGCTGTATAGTTGTAGAATGTTTTGAGAGAGAATGAAATGGTTTATATATAAAGACTCTTTCTTCTTCCTTTTTTTTTTTTTTTTTCCTCTCTCCCTTCCCCAAATAAAACAAAGTGCCTAATGTGCACGTGTGTGTGCTCTCTGTAGCTCCTGACAACAAAAGTTCTGGGAGCTGGAAATCATAGAAATATTAAGCTAAGAATGTCTGTTGTTAGCAGGGATTGTCTCTGGAAAGTACCTGGCACTAATGCATCCTGCCCTGGTGAAAATAATAAATGTGAAGGGATAAGGGATAGCGCTTTTCTGCCATCAGAACTTTGAAGGAAGTGCACCAATAGCATGAAAATGGTTGCAGTTGTCCATCCACAATAGTGTGATTGTAAATTAAAGGTACCCGACTGCATAGAAGTAAACAAATTCTTTCCCACTTTCAAAATGGATAAAAGCTATTCACACTCATCTACAGCATCGCCCAAAAGAAATTTCTCCCCCAAAAGGTCTTTTCGTGCTCTAGAAAGATGGGAAGGACCCATAGCACTGCTGTGCAGTGTCCTCCACAGCAGTGTCTCCTTTTCAGTATTTTTGCCTTGGGAGATAGAGGTATGGTTATAACAAAAAATTAGAGTAGATGGGTACATTCAGATCTGGGGGTTACACTCGTCTTCTTGTCCTTTCCTCCAAGCTTGAAGAAAACAGGCACACTGAGCTTTTTAAAATAAATTTATTTTAAAAGCAGTAAAAGAGTCCGTTTAAATATAATTTACTTTCAAATTATAATAATGAAATCAACTATAACTTTATCCAAAATTCAGTTGCTGGCTTGTAAAATGGCTCCTAAATCCTTTCTTGAATTTCTCTTTTTCCTTACAAACTAACTGATTTTTCTTCAGTTGATTTTCCTCTCTTAATTAACCTTTCCCACATGTCAGCTAATCCCTCCTTTTAAAATATATCTAGGGTAGCATTAACTAAGTCAAGGAAAACCTGGGTAATTACAAAAAACCAAACCCTGCCTGCATCTTGCCTAATTCTGCACAACTGCAAACAAAAGAGGGGGTTTTCTTTTTTTGGAGACTAGGGAGACAGAACTCCCAGAAGCATTCTGTGGCATTACCTTGTTCTGATCCAGTCATTAGAAAAACATGGTGAAAGAACTACCAGAGCTTGTGCACTGAGAGCAGGGTGAAGGGAGTAACAAGCGTTGGCACGGCGCATTTGGAGCCACAGGCCTCCCTCTTTAGTTCAGCCCACCGATCTGGGGTTGGACCTGCGGTGGGTTTGGTAGCTCTTTCTAGTCTTCTGCAATGAATCTTCTCTCATACTGTGTTTTGTCTCAAGTCTGTAGATGAAGGCAGTGCCCACTTCTGTGTTTCCCATATCTTCTCACAATGAAAGCCCACTGATGGTATGGTTTTGGCCTCCAACATTGCCTTATTCTTGTTTTAGATGTTTCTATTGCTTGGCTACCTGGTTGCATAAACCAGATTAATGGCTTCATATTAATCTTGAATGAAAGGCTATAATTAGGCCTGTCTACTTCAGCAGCATTTAACCTAATGCAAACAGAGACAGGCACAGCAGACCTGTGCACCAGAATACATTACAAAACCAAAGGTAGCGGAGCTTTTTTCACTGGCAAGTGCTACATCCTCACCACACAGGATTAATACAGCAGTTCAACAGCATGGCTGATCTTTTGAGCAAACCTGAAAGAAAAAGTAGTGTCCCCATAGCCCCCACTCAGTTCATTTTAAGCAGTTGACTCAGAGTCCCTCAAGGTACTGAGGCCACCCTCAAATTCAGCTCTCTGATTATCCTTCAGCACATGAATTATCATTCCACACAAAGAGGGAAACTCCAGTTGGCCAACTGGCTTTTCTAGTGGCCATGTGAACACCTAGTCCTCCTCTTGACTTGGTGCCAAGTTACTTCCCATGCTTTTCAATATCAGTTTAGGGCCTGATCATCCACAAAGGTGCCTCTGTGCCCACACGGGAACCTTGTGGTCTTCAATAAAAATTAGTTAATCCACTTTTTAAATTGACACAGGCAGGGAAAAATTTGTTTTAATCTGGTTGGTACCCTGCTACGAGGCTTTGCCATGCTCTGTAACTACAACAGTGGTGTTGCTGTTGACCTTCATGAAAGAGAGTCCAGCTCAACAACTGACTATTAGTTGAAAGAATGTGGTGACTTACTCATGTGCTGAATAATCCATCCTGGCACTTCAAGTGTATGAGGACAGAGGGACTTTATTGGTCACTGTAAGTAGCAGAAGCAGCCCGATGGGTATGATTTTAATAAAGCAACTCACATACTTTGTTTGTGTTTACTTATTCCTCTTCTCATCCACTACTAACCATTAGGCCATTGCTGTCATCTGCTGTGTTTCTAGCACCCTCACCCATGCTGCTTGTTTGGGATCTGGGATTTGAGCTGACACAGGCCATGGAGAGTCCTATGGCAGATGAGGGAGAATCCAGTCTGCCTTCAGTGAACAAAGGCCCACCTATGGCAAACGAATAGTGCTGCGCCTCATGGGATTTCTTTGATGTTGTTATTGTGCTTTTAAAAATAGTTACTGTTTATATATAAATACGTATGCAAATATATACTGGCGCATGTGTGTGCGCACGTGTGTTCATTTGCATATTCAGTTCCATTCTGAATCCTGGCAAATACTTGCTTCTAACGACGTGTCACGGCAGCAAGCCCCACAGGTTAGCTGAGGAGCAGATGAGGGAGGAGAAAATGGGTGCTCCTGTGTTGCCACATCAAATTTTTGAACAGTAGGGGAAGTTTAAAGGTCTGCTTTTCCTGCTCTGTGTATTGTACTGAGGAAGAAATGGAAAAATTAGTTTCTGTTTCCAAGGTATAGGTTATTTCTTTATTTTGAAGTGTTCTAAATGATAGGAAGAGAAAGAAATGTGGAAAGAAGGAAGGGCAGTTATATTGCAGAAACAAGGTGAATTCACACTGAAAAAGTGAAAAATTACTTAGCTACAAAAGTTATAAACATGAGCTATTTCTGCAAGAAAACCTGTGCAGGTGACAGCAGACAACATACTGAAATGAGGTCTCAGGTGCAGCTTCTCAAAGCAAACTTCTCTTTGCTGAGCTCCACTTTTCCTTTCCAGTCTTTTCCCAGACCATTTCTGCTGCCATCAGTCTCAGGCTTAATTTCTATTTCCCACTGCTCCCACAGCTCCAGCTACTGCTGTTGTTCCTTTCACCCCACCAGCCAACTGCTGGTGACGGGCTTGGGCTAGTGCTGTTCCTGCACCTGCTTCTGCCTGCGTGTGCCCCACTACTGTAATGCTCCTGGCTGGAGCAAACATCTCCCCAACTCAGGTTTTAATTCATGGCATAAAGAATAACAGTGTGGCTTGTTTACTCTCTGCCAGTCTCCCTGTGTTGTATGGTATGACTGGGGCAAACTTCCTTTGTTTTTCTTTATGTACAGTGCTTGTGTCAATATATAGGACATACTATTACTATGTACATAATGACTTTTGCACACAGTGTGATTTTTTTTTCTGCACAGGGCTCAAAAAACTGATTAGAGCCTTCTTCCTATGTGACTTGAGTAAAGGTATGTTATGCCAAAGGGGATTCTCACACTTTTGAGGCAGCAACTTGGAAACATTCAGCTGTTCAGTTTGGAGTCACGGGGCTTTTTGTGCTGACCTCCCCATTTTCTTGTCTTACTGTTTTTTACTGTAGTAGAGTCAGTTCAACAGCTTTGGCTACAGGAAACTTTAGGAAAATGTGGTTTGCCTCTTTCTCAAGAACAGAGGAGTCACATTGGCTGATTTGCCATCTCCTCTGCCTGGGAAATCAAAGTCTGAAGTCTCTTCTAAATAATATCCCCAAAGGCCATTTCTCTTCCCAGCCTCAGTTGTTGTTTCTGTTTATACTTGTTTTGTTTAGCTGGCTATTGTTATTGTGGTTTGTCATTATTTCCAACCCATTGGGCTGGATCACTAGACCAAAAAAAGGACATAGGCACCCTCAGAGGGACCGGAGTCCTAGTCTCCCAGGTCAGTATCCATACTGCAAGGTTGCCGACTCACTGCCCTCTTTTTCCAGTCCCATGAATCTGACACTCTCAGTTGCTCACTGGCCTGGACTTGAGGAGGATGAAAGGAAACACACTGAGTCCTCTCTGTGCCCATGGCCTGATGGGCCTCCTGGTAAGCTTGGAACCTTGGCTTTTGGCTTTCTCAGGCTCAGGAGGAGCAGGTACCACATCTACTGGCCACCAGGGGATTGTCCTTCATAGGTTAGTTTATCAAAGAGGGACAACATCACCAAACTCCTTCAAGCCAGTGACTTTGCAAAGAAAAGCAGCAGCAGCTTCTGAAAAGCTTCATCCTGTACATATGCAGAAAGTGAGGTAGAAAACTGCCTTTCACATTAAAACCCCCAGAGGGTTTAGACAGAGCAATACCTCATTTCTGGATCCTGACCAGGGATGAGCATGACCTGAGTCCCTAACAGTATGAAGCCTGAGGCTCTGCTGCATTTCTGCACAAGCACAGCTCTAGGACCATAAGGAATTTCAGACTCATAAATACACTGGCATACAGAGTTTAACCTGTAGGGTTAAACATTAGCAGCACAAAGGTTTTCTGGATTATGTGCTTACATTACACCCCTCCTTAGGTGCTAAATCCCTTTTAGGTGGATCAGACCTGATGTTTTGCTTCAGTGAGAAGCAGCAATGTGCAGCTTCAGTTACTCACATGAGTGGAGAAGGCTTGAGAAATCTGTTGCTGTGGGCTGCAATGGCACCAGAGCTCTATTTGAGGTCTGGGTCTGTAGGATTTTTCTTGGTAGTGATGGTGCAGAGCTGGCACCAGGTGATCCCTGACACCGCCTTGCAGTTGACTCTGGGCACCTTGTACACTTCAGGCTGGACAGGGAACCCCCATCACCAATTGAAATGATATAGTGAAATGGGATTTAATTTTAAAAACTGCTCTATTTATATATGACACAAAGGAAGACATAAAGTCTGAGTGTATTACTCTTGGGGAGTTTTCACAGTAAATTTCTCTATTCCAGTCTTTTAATATGCAGTCTCTCCTGGGGCCAGGTCCATATCTGATCCTTAAGAAGAGGTTTATCTTACAGTTTTGTTCAAATACAGTGATCTTTCAAGATTTTTAAGACTTCTGCCACAAAAGATGGCAGGATTCTTGCCAGATGGACGCCATTTCCTCTGTTGCCCATTAGCAGTAAAATCTTACACAGTCCAAACCTTTCCCCTCAGACCATCTCTGATGAAACCGTTAAATGAACACTCAAATTCACAGAGTGTTGGTAAGAAAAAGCAACAGTCATGTATTCAGATATGACTGAAGTTGAAATTGGTTTGGCTTGTTTTTTTTTTTTTGTTCTCAGTGTTCTCAGATAAATAATGAAATAGCAGTTTTCTTATGAAAGTATTTGTATACTATTACTAAATTTACCTGTGTCTTCCCCTCCACCCCCAAAATTAATAAATTACTGTTTTCCTAACACTGCGTTTGGTTTTTCTCCTGTGCTGCTATCAGGCTGGAACTAAGAATTGTTCCTCCTTTGAAGAAGCTCAGACAAATGGGTAAGCCAGACTAAATGTCCCCAGGGGAAAACTTACATCATTTCTGAAACATTAACAACAGCAATCAAATGAAATGTGAGTATTTTCAGAGTACATACTGTGCCTTAGGACATTTAAGCTAATTTCTTGAATAAAAGAACTTTTCAGTAACCTTAAAGAAGCATGCCCTGAAAAGACAGTTCTGAATACCAGCTATTTCTGACATGTACCATCTGCAGAAAAATTAGACTCGGGGGACCCACATGTTCCTTTTATCTTCTTTGTAAGATTATTTTGTGTATTTACGTTATTTATCTTGCATATAGCGGCTTGTAGATGTTCCTCCATTTGCTTATGGATGGCATTGCTGTTTTGTGATGGTCACTTCAGAGGCACCTCCAGCTGTTTCTTCTCAGTGTTACTCACTTTGTCCCTGTAGTAGGGAAGAACGTGTTAACTGAGGTCTGGTGACTGAAAGAAGGATGACAAGATAGCCATCCAATCTTCAGCTTGTTTCAAAGTAAGTATTCTTTTCATGTAGATACTATCAGCCACCATTGGCATAAGGTGCATGGGTTGGTGCACCTTACCATGCCTGGAGAAACATCTGGAGCTGGTGCATTTGCTGGTAAAATGGAATAAACTTGAACTGTATGCTACTTGCACAACCGTGGCTGGTGATGGTTTGGCCCATGCCTGGACAGACACCTGATTTGAGTTGTTTTCCAGTGCTCAGTGTAAGTGCATAAAGTTCTTCTCATCTGCTCCCTCTCAGACTTTCACTTCTTAATGCTACTGGGGAATCAGCAAAATGGACAACTGAGGTATTTTCCTGCTAAGTGTCTCATCCTTGCCATTTGAGCATAAACATCTGAAATAAACACCCTTAGCAATTAATGGAAACAAATCTTACAGTGAAGGCAATGCATAAAATACTGACTTTTTTTAAATAAAGCAAATAAATATGTTTATGCTGGGAAGCTGGATAAGCAGCCTTCTCCTCGCAACGGTATCGTTGTACAAGCATTACATTTGACCAACCACAGCTTACAGCTGTGTCTGTACTAGTAAAGTAAGTGTGGTCAGGACCATTCCCAATTGCTGAGGCTGATGGAGGTTGGAATAGTTGCAACCATGGGCTCTCTATCCCTCCATGCCTAGCACACAAGCTGCCTGTTGAGTGCAGCCCTGGCCCATGGCAGCTGTTGGCCTGTGCTTGG
Source organism: Megaceryle torquata (assembly GCA_024611175.1). Taxonomy (NCBI): domain Eukaryota; kingdom Metazoa; phylum Chordata; class Aves; order Coraciiformes; family Cerylidae; genus Megaceryle; species Megaceryle torquata. Next base: position 20,180 of record JANIJG010018849.1, read on the forward strand.
GAATTGTTTGAGGTCGTTGGCCCAGGCTCCTCTGTGTCAGGCACTGTGCTAACAATTAAACAGTACAGAAAATTGCCTTCCAGTGCCTGGGAACCTTCCTCAGTAGTGTTTCATTTACCAAGATGGATGTTAGCTTTGGAGTTCAAGTTCTGGCATATTCATCTCGGCTTGCCCCCGACTTTAAAAGGAGGGAAACAAACAAACAAACAAACAAACAAACTGGCATTCACAGGAGAAGTTCTGCTGCATGTGGTCCTTCTTAGAGCCTGAGAAATATGCAAACACACAGGCTTCAAATTACTCCACATTGACAATAGAATAAAGACAAAAAGCAGAAATGACCCAGAAGATTGCCTTACTATTAAGAAAAAGGAAAATACATTTTATTTAATTTTATTTCATTCCATTTCATTCTATTTTATTTTTTTCAGAGAGTGACAGAGCTTAAGGAAGAAGTTGTGGGGGCCTAGTTGTGCCTAGTTGTGGGGGCTCAGCTGGGAGGCTCCTCAGGGAGCTATATAGAAAATGGGAGGAAATATTTGGAAATGTTCCTGGTTTGTTATTTTTTTTTCCTGGTTGGTTGGTTTTTTGTTTGTTTGTTTGTTTCTGTTTTGTTTTTTTATGTGGGTTTTTTTGTGTTTGTTTTGTTTATTTTTTTTTTTTTGTGGTTTTGGGGGGGGGGTTGGTTTTTGTT